>JAIOJX010000030.1:146924281-147135297 GCA_022376925.1 Tragulus kanchil
TGTTTTAATTTTTTTCTTTTCCTCATCATGCCTCTTTTTTATTTATATTTATTTTCATCCATCCTTTTTTATTCTTTGGCATGTGTGGGCCTTCCATTGCAGTGGCCCCTCTCACTGCAGAGCACTGGCTCTTCACGCATGTGCTCCAGAGCACCGGCTTGTAATTGGATGCACCAGTCCAGCCGCTCCACGACACGTGGGGTTTTCCCTGGCCTGGAATTGAACCAGTGCCCCTTGCACTGCAAGGCAGACTCTTTACCCACTGGACCACCTGGGAAGCCCTAATCCAATAATTTTAGATTCCATTCTTATTCACAGCATTTATTAATGTGGTATATACCAAATGGTATTTCTAACTTTCTGTCTTTGTTGAGTTTTATTCTACTGTATGGAACAGCTGAGTTTATTTAAGACAGTCCCTGACTTAGAGTGATTCAACTTACAATTTTTTGTTTTCATGATAGAGCAAAAGCAAAACTCAAGTAGAAACTGTACATTGAATTTTGATCATTTTTTCAGCTAGCAATATACAGTATGATACTCTTGTGATGCCAGACAGTGACAGTGAACCTGTCAGCCACAAAGTTAGAAAGGTATACAACCAATACACTTGCAGCTATTCCATGAAACAGTTCTGGGTTTTTGTTTTCAGTATAGTATTGAATAAAATACACAAGATTGTAGATTATTATAAGGTTTTGTGTTAGATGATTTTGTCCAACTTTAGGTTAATAGACGTATTCTGAGCACATATAAAATAGACTTGGCTGAACCATGATGTTCAGTAGATTAGGTGTATTAAATGCATTCTCAACTTCAGTTTAGTCCAATCACTCAGTTATGTCTGACTCTTTGCAACCCCATAGACTGCACCAGGTTTCCCTGTCCTTCATTATCTCCCGGAGTTTGCTCAAACTCATGTCCATTGACTCAGTGATGCCATCCAACCATCACACATACCTTCTCTTTCTGCCTTTTTCCCAACATCAGGGTGATTTCCAATGAGTCATCCTTCCCATCAGGTGGCCAAAGTGTTGGAGTTTCATCTTCAGCATCACTCCTTCCAGTGAATATTCTGGGTTGATTTCCTTTAGGATTGACTGGTTTGATCTCCTTGCAGCCCAAGGGACTCTCAAGAGTCTTCTCCAACACCACAGTTCAAAGGCATCAATTCTTCAGCATTCAGCCTTCTTTATGGTCAAGCTCTCACATCCATACATGATTACTGGGAAAACTATAGTTTTGGCTATACAAACTTCCGTTGGCAAAGTGATGTATGCCTGCTTTTAAATATTTGCTGTCTAGGTTTGTCATAGCTTTTCTTCCACAGAGCAATCATCTTTTAATTTCATGGCTGCAGTCAACATCTCCAGTGATTTTGGAGCCCAAGAAAATAAAGTCTGTCACTGTTTCCATTTGTTTGCCCATCTGTTTGCCATGGAGTGATGGGACCAAATGCCATGATCTTCATTTTGTCAATGTTGAGTTTTAGGGCAGCTTTTTTACTATCCTCTTTCATCTTCATCAAGAAGCTCTTTACTTCCTCTTCACTTTCTCTCATCAGGGTGTCATCAGGTGTGTCATCTGCATACCTGAAGTTATTGATATTTCTTGTGGGAATCTTGACTCCAGCTTGTGCTTCATCCAGGCCAGCATTTCACATGATATGCTCTGCATATACGTTAAGTAAGCAGGGTGACAATATACAGCCTTGACATACTCCTTTCCCAATTTGGAACCAGTCCTTTGTTCCTGATATCCACCTACTTTGGGAAGGACCATTAACTTTATTCAGCCCACCAATCAAATGCTAATTGCCTCTGGAAGCACTTTCATACACACATCCAGAAATCATCTTTAGCTACCTAGGCATTCCGTAGCCTAATAAAATTGACACATAAAATTAATCATCACACTTTTCCAGCCAGGATGGTGTACTTTCATTCCAACTTCGCAGAAGTGATGTGAGGTCTTCTATTCTTTGTTGATGTGATATCAGAGGAGCCTGTGAAACAGAAGGTTTAAATACAATCCTGGTCTTATAATGTAGTGATCAAAATGTCCAGGGTACAACTGAAAATCACTCATGCTAAGAACCAAGACTATTGTAACTAGAGTAAGACTCTTGTCTTGATACAGAGATGGGTAGTACATTTAAAGGTTTTAAAACAGTCATGATAAAAATATTTTAATGAAAAATTATGAAAATGCTTGAAACAAAAGCTAGAAAGTCTCAGCAAAGAAATACAAAATACAAAGAAGAACCAAATGGAAATTTAAAAACTGAACAATACAATAAAGGAAATAGTAAACTCACTAGATGGCCTCAACAGCAGAGTTGAAACAATATGAAAAGGATCAGTGAAAGTAAAGATAAAACAATAGAAATTAACCAGCAGAGAAATATAAATTGGAAAAAAATTAAAGTCCCAGGAATCTGTAGTAGTGCAATAAATGATCTAGTATGTACTTCATCTGTGTCCCAGAAGGTGAGGAGAAAGAGAGTGGGATTGGAAATCTATTTGAATAAATAATGGCTGAAAAAAATATTGGTGAAAAACATAATCCTACAAATTCAATAAGCTCAGCTAACCCAAAAGAGGATACCCGCCACCCTCCAAATATCACACCAAATCTACAACATAGTCACAATCCTGGAAACTAATGGTGAAAAATCTTCAAAGCAGAAAGAAAAAATAATACTTTACCTGTAAGTGATTCAAACTGTAAGGAACAATTTGAATCACAGCAGGTTTATTATCAGAAACCAAAGAGGCCAGAAAGAAGGGGCATCATATTTGTAAGTCCTGTAAACAAAGAACTGTAACTCAGAATTTGGTATGCAGTGAAAATATTCTTCAGGAATAAAGTGGTTAGAATCAAGACATTCTCAGAGGAAGGAAAACTAGAAGGATTTGTCACCAGTAGATATACCGTTTTTTCTTTTTTTAAAAATAAAAAGACCTGAAAGAGATTATTGAATTGGAAAGGAAATGATAAAAAGAGAAGTCTTGAAACATCAGGAAAGAAGACAGAATAATAAAAAGTGTACCTATATTACTGAATACAATGGAATTTTTCTTAAGTTTTTCTAAATTATATTTGATAATTGAAGCAAAAATTATAACATTTTCTGATAACACCTATCATACAATTGTGCTCATTTCACACGCTAGCAAGGAAGTGCACAAAATCCTTCAAGGCAGGCTTCAACAGTATGTAAACCAAGAACTTCCAGATGTACAAGCTGAATTTAGAAAAGGGAGAGGAACCAGGGATCAAATTGCCAGCATCTGTTGGATCGTATAAAAGTAAGGGAATTCCAAACAAACAAACAAAACCCATCTACTTCTGCACTTCTGCTTGATTGAATATGCTAAAGCCTTTGAATGTGTGGATCACAACAAACTGGAAAATTCTGAAAGAGGTGGGAATACCAGACCTTGCCTGTCCCCCGAGAAATCAGTATTCAGGGAAGTCATGAAATTAACCAGCAGAGAAATATAAATTGGAAAAAAATTAAAGTCCCAGGAATCTGTAGTAGTGCAATAAATGATCTAGTATGTACTTCATCTGTGTCCCAGAAGGTGAGGAGAAAGAGAGTGGGATTGGAAATCTATTTGAATAAATAATGGCTGAAAAAAATATTGGTGAAAAACATAATCCTACAAATTCAATAAGCTCAGCTAACCCAAAAGAGGATACCCGCCACCCTCCAAATATCACACCAAATCTACAACATAGTCACAATCCTGGAAACTAATGGTGAAAAATCTTCAAAGCAGAAAGAAAAAATAATACTTTACCTGTAAGTGATTCAAACTGTAAGGAACAATTTGAATCACAGCAGGTTTATTATCAGAAACCAAAGAGGCCAGAAAGAAGGGGCATCATATTTGTAAGTCCTGTAAACAAAGAACTGTAACTCAGAATTTGGTATGCAGTGAAAATATTCTTCAGGAATAAAGTGGTTAGAATCAAGACATTCTCAGAGGAAGGAAAACTAGAAGGATTTGTCACCAGTAGATATACCGTTTTTTCTTTTTTTAAAAATAAAAAGACCTGAAAGAGATTATTGAATTGGAAAGGAAATGATAAAAAGAGAAGTCTTGAAACATCAGGAAAGAAGACAGAATAATAAAAAGTGTACCTATATTACTGAATACAATGGAATTTTTCTTAAGTTTTTCTAAATTATATTTGATAATTGAAGCAAAAATTATAACATTTTCTGATAACACCTATCATACAATTGTGCTCATTTCACACGCTAGCAAGGAAGTGCACAAAATCCTTCAAGGCAGGCTTCAACAGTATGTAAACCAAGAACTTCCAGATGTACAAGCTGAATTTAGAAAAGGGAGAGGAACCAGGGATCAAATTGCCAGCATCTGTTGGATCGTATAAAAAGTAAGGGAATTCCAAACAAACAAACAAAACCCATCTACTTCTGCACTTCTGCTTGATTGAATATGCTAAAGCCTTTGAATGTGTGGATCACAACAAACTGGAAAATTCTGAAAGAGGTGGGAATACCAGACCTTGCCTGTCCCCCGAGAAATCAGTATTCAGGGCAAGAAGCAACAGTTAGAACCTTACATGGAACAATAGACTGGTTCCAAATTGGGAAAGGAGTATGTCAAGGCTGTGTACTGTCACCCTACTTATTCAATTTGTATGCTGGAGTCCATCATGCAAAATGCCAATATGGGCAACTCACAAGCTGGAATCAAGCTTGCCAGGAAAATCAACAACAACCTAACAACCTCAGATATGCAGATGATACCAGTCTAATGGCAGAAAGTGAAGAGGAGCTAAAGAGCCTCTTGATGAAGGTAAAACAAGAGAGTGAAAAGCTGGCCTAAAACTCAACATTCAAAAACCGAGGATCATGGCATCTGATCCCATCACTTCATGGCAAATAGCTGGAGGAAAAGTGGAAGCAGTGACAGATTTTACTTTCCTGGGTTTCAAAATCACTGCAGACGGTGACTGCAAGCCACAAAATTAAAAGACCTGTTCCTTGAAAGAAATACCTATGAAAAAGTGTATTCAAATGAAGACACATCACTTTGCCAACCAAAGTCCGTATAGTCAGAGCTGTGGTTTTTCCAGTAGTCATGTGTAGATGTGAGAGTTGGACCATAAAGAAGCCTGAGTGCTGAAGAACTGATACTACCAAGTTGTGTTGTGGAAGACTTCTTGAGTGTCCCTTGGAGAGCAAGATCAAACTAGTCAATCCTAAAGGAAATAAACCCTAAATATTCAGCCCTGACGCTGAAGCTGAAGCTGAAGCTGAAACTCCAGTACTTTGACCACCTTATGCAAAGAGCCAACACATTTGAAAAGGTCCTGATGCTGGGAAAGATTGAGGGCAAGAGGAGAAGGGGGCAGCAGGGGAGGAGAAGGTTAAATAGCATCACTGAGTCAATGGACATGAGTTTGAGCAAACTCCAGGAGAGAGTAAAGGACAGGGAAGCCTGGTCTGCTGCAGTTCAGGGGTTGCAAAGAGTATTCACAACTTAATGACTGATAGTAAGGGATTGAAAGCTTTTTACACTTCACTGAAACTGGTGAAATCTCTACACCAGAGGACTGTGAAACTTATATATACATAATATAATACAAAAATGAAGTATCTATACAAAGGGATACAAACCCACTATTGATAAAAGAAAGCAAAATTCTGAAAAAAGATATAAGTAATCCAAAGGAAAAAAATAGAAGAAAGAAATGAAACAAAAATTCCACTGAAGTCCTAGCATATCAATAATTATATTACACGCAAATGTTTGAATATACCAACTAAAAGAGAGGGACAGAGATAAAAACAGCACCCTCCTATATGCTTCCCAGAAGAAACTCAATTCAAAATGAATGGTATAGGTAGGTTGAAAGTAAAAAGATGGGCAAAAATGTGCAATGCAAGCATTAATCAAAAAACTGTATTAGTGGCTATATTAAGTCAAATAAAGTTGACTCTAGAGCAAAGAAAATTACTAGGGTCAGAGAGGGGCATCTAATAAGAAAATGGTCAGACTATCAAGAAGTATCTCCCTGGTAGCTCAGCTGGTGAAGAATCCACATACAATTTTGGAGATGTGGGTTTGATCCCTGGGCTGGGAAGATTCCCTGGAGAAGGGACAGCTACCCACTCCAGTATTCTTACCTGGAGAATTCCATGCACAGAGGAGCTGGGCGAGCTACAGTCCATGGGGTCGCAGAGTTGGACATGACTGAGCGACTGTCACTTCAAGAAGACATGGCAATCCTAAATTTGTATGTGCCAGACAGATCTGCAAAATAACTTAAAGCAAAATGGGTAGAACTTAGAGGGGAAATAGACAAATCCACGATTATAGTTGGAGACTTCAGTGCCCCTCTTTCAATAACTGAACTCCATGGAAAATCAGCAAGGATATACAATAACTCAACAGTACCATAACCAACAAGATGTAGTATGTGCACTTGCACACACACACACACACACACACACACACACGCCATTTCTCACATGGATAGTTTACCAAGATAGATCACTTACCACGATAGGGCTGTGAAACAGACTTCAACTTATTTAAAATACTTGAAATCATACTGTGTGTGTTTTCACCACAAAGAAACCAAACTAAAAGTCAATACCAAAAGGATAACAGGAAAATCTCCAGTAGTTGGAAACTAAACAACAAATTGCTGAATAATCTTTGCATCAAAAGGGAAGTCTTGAGGGAAATAAAAACAACACATTGAACTAAATGTAAATGGAAGTAAAACATACGAAGTTAAGTGGATCATAACTAATGTAGTGCTGAGAGAAAATTTTATAGCACCAAATTCTTACATTAGAAAAAAGGGAAAGTTGGGACTTGCCTTGTGGTCTAGTGGTTAAGAATCTGCTTTCCAATGCAGAGAATGCAGGTTTGATCTCAGAAATTAAGATCCCTTATGCTGGGGGGGAGGGGGGCAACTAAACCTGTGCACCACAACTGAAGAAAGCCTGTGGCTGCAACAAAGACCCAGTGCAGCCAAAAAAAAAAATTAAAGAAAAAAGGGAAAGTCTCAAGAAAATAACATTAACTCTTACTTTAGGATCCCATGAAAAGAGCAGGGTAAGCCCATAGGTGCAGAAGTAGGAAAATAACAAAACTGAAAATAGAAAAGCAACAGAGAGTTTGATGGTTTCTGGTCTCACATTTAGGTCTTTAATCCATTTTGAGTTGATCTTAGTATATGGTGTCAGGGAATGTTCCAACTTCATTTTTTTGCATGTAGCTGTCCAATTTTCCCAGCACCACTTGTTGAAGAGGCTGTCTTTGTCCCATTTTATAGTTTCTCCTCCTTTGTCAAAAATAAGGTACCCATAGGTGCGTGGGTACCTTTCTGGTTCCATTGGTCTATAGTTCTGTTTTTGTACCAGTACCATAGTGTCTTTTTTTTTTTTTTAAACCTTTATTTTACTTTTAACTTTTACAGAGTTTTGTTGTTTACAGATATGTATGTTCTCAGATTAGTCATATATATATATCCCCCCCTTCCCTCCCCTCCCGACCATCACACTGCACCCCTGAAGGATCCCCTTTTCTCACAGAGCAATGACTAGAGCTATTTTCTTCACTTATGATAGTACAGGCCTTCATGCTACTTCCTTTACGCCTCTCACCCACTGTTCCTTCCCCACAATGTCCATATGTCCACTGTCCATGTCTGTCTTTCTGTTGCTTCACTGCATGTGCCATTGTCACCATCCTACTAGATTCCATATATATGTGTTAATATGCTGTATTTGTCCTTCTCTTTCTGACTGACTTCACTTTTGATGATACGTTCTAGATCCAGTCACCTCATTAGGGTTGATTCTTCTGCATTTCTCTTTACAGCTGTGTAGTATTCCATTGTATATATGTACCAGAGCTTTTGGATCCATTCGTTCGTCGATGGGCATCTAGGTTCCTTCCATGTTCTAGCTATTGTATAGAGAGCGGCAATGAACATTGGGGTACAGGTGCTTCTTTCAGTTTTTATTTCATCAGGGTATAAGCCTAAGAGTGGGATTGCTGGGTCATATGGTGCTTCTATTTTTAGTTTTTTAAGAAATCTCCAGACTATCTTCCATAGAGGCTGAATCAATTTACACTCCCACCAGCAATGCAGGAGTGTTCCCTTTTCTCCGCAGCCTCTCCAGCATTTATTGTCTGTCGATTTGTGGATGATGGCCATTCTGACGGGTGTGAGGTGATATCTCATTGTAGTTTTGATTTGCATTTCTCTAATTATTAGTGAAGTTAAGCATCGTTTCATGTCTTTTTGGGCCATCTGTATGTCATCGTTGGAGAGGTGTCTGTTTAGGTCCTTTTCCCATTTTTTGATTGGGTTGTTCGTTTTTCCAGTGCTGATACCATACTGTCTTGATGACTGTTGCTTTGTAGTAGAGTCTGAAGTTAGGGAGGCTGATCCCTCCAACTCCGTTTTTCTTTCTCAGGATTGCTTTGGCTATTCGAGGTCTTTTGTGTTTCCATATGAACTGTGTTATTCTTTGGTCTAGTTCTGTGAAAAATGTCAATGGAAGTTGAATAGGTATTGCATTGAATCTGTAGATGATATTTGGTAGTATGGTCATTTTCACAATATTGATTCTTCCAACCCAGTAATATGGAATATCACTCCATCTGTTAAGTCTTCTTTAATTTCTTTCATGAATGTCTTGTAATTTTCTGTGTACAGTTCATTTGTTTCTTTGGGTAGGTTTATTCCTAGATATTTGATTCTTTTGGTTGCAATGGTGAAGGGGACTGCCTCTTTGATTTCGTTTTCTGATTTTTCATTGTTTGTGTATAGGAATGCCAGTGATTTCTGTGTGTTGACTTTGTATCCTGCGACTTTGCTGAATTCGTTGATTAGCTCTAGTAGCTTTGTAATAGAGTCTTTGGAATATTCTATGTATAAAATCATGTTGTCTGCAAAAAGAGAGAGCTTGACTTCTTCCTTTCCAATCTGGATTCCTTTGATTTCTTTCTCTTCTCTTATTGCTGTTGCTAGAACTTCCAGAACTATGTTGAATAGTAGTGGTGAAAGTGGACACCCCTGTCTTGTTCCTGATCTTAGAGGGAATGCTTTCAGTTTTTCACCGTTGAGGATAATGTCTGCTGTGGGCTTCTCATATATGGCTTTCACTATGTTGAGATAGGTTCCTTCTATGCCCATTTTCTGAAGAGTTTTTATCATAAATGGGTGTTGTACTTTGTCGAAGGATTTTTCTGCATCTATTGAGATGATCATATGATTTTTTTTTTTTCCAAGATTTATCTGTTTATTTATTTTGGGCGGGGGTCAGGTTGGGGAGGGAGTGGAGCGGGCGCGCCACTTCTATTGGTCTTTCATTTCTCTATTTTCATCCGTCTTTATTCTTTGGCTCCTGTGGGCCTCCCATCGCGGTGGCATCTGTCGCTGCAGAGCTCCGGCTCTGGGCGCTTGCGCTCCAGAGCTCTGGGTCGGTAATTGGACACATCAGTGCAGCCACTCCACGGCACGTGGGATCTTCCTAGGCCAGGGCTCGAACCGGCGCCCCTTGCACTGCAAGGTGGTGTCCTTACCCACTGGACCACCAGGGGAAGCCCAATCATGTCATTTTTGTCTCTCAGTTTATTGATATGGTGTATCACATTGACTGATTTGCAGATGTTGAAGAATCCTTGCATACCTGGGATGAACCCGGCTTGATCATGATGTATGAGTTTTTTGATTCGTCGTTGAATTCTGTTTGCTAGGATTTTGTTGAGGATTTTGGCATCTGAGTTCATCAGAGAAATTGGTCTGTAATTTTCCTTTTTTGTGTTGCCTTTGCCTGGTTTTGGTATCAGGGTGACGGTGACCTCATAGAATGTGTTTGGAAGTTTTCCTTCCTCTTTGATTTCGTTTTCTGATTTTTCATTGTTTGTGTATAGGAATGCCAGTGATTTCTGTGTGTTGACTTTGTATCCTGCGACTTTGCTGAATTCGTTGATTAGCTCTAGTAGCTTTGTAATAGAGTCTTTGGAATATTCTATGTATAAAATCATGTTGTCTGCAAAAAGAGAGAGCTTGACTTCTTCCTTTCCAATCTGGATTCCTTTGATTTCTTTCTCTTCTCTTATTGCTGTTGCTAGAACTTCCAGAACTATGTTGAATAGTAGTGGTGAAAGTGGACACCCCTGTCTTGTTCCTGATCTTAGAGGGAATGCTTTCAGTTTTTCACCGTTGAGGATAATGTCTGCTGTGGGCTTCTCATATATGGCTTTCACTATGTTGAGATAGGTTCCTTCTATGCCCATTTTCTGAAGAGTTTTTATCATAAATGGGTGTTGTACTTTGTCGAAGGATTTTTCTGCATCTATTGAGATGATCATATGATTTTTTTTTTTTCCAAGATTTATCTGTTTATTTATTTTGGGCGGGGGTCAGGTTGGGGAGGGAGTGGAGCGGGCGCGCCACTTCTATTGGTCTTTCATTTCTCTATTTTCATCCGTCTTTATTCTTTGGCTCCTGTGGGCCTCCCATCGCGGTGGCATCTGTCGCTGCAGAGCTCCGGCTCTGGGCGCTTGCGCTCCAGAGCTCTGGGTCGGTAATTGGACACATCAGTGCAGCCACTCCACGGCACGTGGGATCTTCCTAGGCCAGGGCTCGAACCGGCGCCCCTTGCACTGCAAGGTGGTGTCCTTACCCACTGGACCACCAGGGGAAGCCCAATCATGTCATTTTTGTCTCTCAGTTTATTGATATGGTGTATCACATTGACTGATTTGCAGATGTTGAAGAATCCTTGCATACCTGGGATGAACCCGGCTTGATCATGATGTATGAGTTTTTTGATTCGTCGTTGAATTCTGTTTGCTAGGATTTTGTTGAGGATTTTGGCATCTGAGTTCATCAGAGAAATTGGTCTGTAATTTTCCTTTTTTGTGTTGCCTTTGCCTGGTTTTGGTATCAGGGTGACGGTGACCTCATAGAATGTGTTTGGAAGTTTTCCTTCCTGTACAATTTTTTGAAAGAGTTTTAGGCAAAACCCTCAAGGCCATCGATCAAAGCAAGATCTTCTCTGACCCACCAACTAAAATAGCAGAACTGAAAAGAAAAATGAACATGTGGGACCTCATGAAACTTCAAAGCTTTTGTATAGCAAAAGAAATTACAAAAAAGCTGAACAGACACTCCACAGAGTGGGAGAAAATCATAGCAAATGAAACAACAGACAAAGAATTTGTCTCCAAAATCTACAAGCAACTCAGACAACTCAGCACAGGGAAAACGAACAACCCAATCAAAAAATGGGAAAAAGATCCAAAGAGACGCCTCTCCAAAGAGGACATACAGATGGCCCAAAAGCACATGAAACGATGGTCGACCTTGCTTATTATTAGAGAAATGCAAATTAAAACTACAATGAGGGCTTCCCCTGGTGGTCCAGTGGGTAAGGACACCGCCTTGCAGTGCAAGGGGCGCCGGTTCGAGCCCTGGCCTGGGAAGATCCCATGTGCCGCGGAGTGGCTGGACTGATGTGTCCAATTACCGAGCCAGAGCTCTGGAGTGCATGCGCCCAGAGCCGGTGCTCTACAACGACAGACGCCACCACGATGGGAGGCCCACAGGAGCCAAAGAACAAAGATGGATGAACATAGAGAAATGAAAGACCAATAGAAGTGGCCCGCCTGCTCCCCTCCCTCCCCAACCCGACCCCCGCCCAAAATAAATAAATAAATAAATAAATAAAACTACAATGAGATACCACCTCACACCTGTCAGAATGGCCATCATCAAAAAATCTGCAGACAATAAATGCTGGGTGTGGAGAAAAGGGAACCCTCTTGCATTGCTGGTGGGAATGTCAATTGATACAGCCTCTATGGAAGACACTATGGAGATTCCTTAAAAAACTAAAAATAGAAGCACCTATGACCCAGCAATCCCATTATTAGGCTTATATCCTGATGAAATCAAAACTGAAAGAAGCACCTGTACCCCAGTGTTCATTGCCGCTCTCTATACAATAGCCAGAACTTGGAAGCAACCTAGATGTCCATCGACGAATGAATGGATACAGAAGCCTTGGTACATATATACAATGGAGTACTACTCAGCTGTTAAAAGAAATGCAGAAGACTCAGTCCTAATGAAGTGGCTGGCTCTAGAACCTATCATAAAAAGTGAAGTAAGTCAAAAAGAGAAAGACAAATACAGTATACTAACACACATATATGGAATCTAGTAGGACGGTCTTGATAACACACGCAGGGAACTCATGGAAAAACAGACAGAGCATAGACATAGGGACATTGTGGGGAAGAAATAGGGAGGGGGAAGCATGGAGGGAGTAGCATGGAAACATATACTGTTATGTGTGGAGAAGATAGCTATTTTCATTGTGCTAAGGGAATAGGAGTGCTTGCAATGGCTTGGGGCGATGGTCTGGAGGGGTGGGATGGGGGAACTGGGGGGGTTGGGACCTTGGATGTGCAAATGACTGATCTGGGAACATACATGTCCGTGAACAACAAAACTCTGTAAAACCTTTAAAATAAAGAATAAATAAATAAATAAATAAATAAGATTTCTTAAGGTTAAAAAAAAAAAAAGCAACAGAGAAAATAAACAAACGATAATTCTTTGAAAAGATCAATTTATTTCCAAACAATACCAATTAGCAATATCAGAAATGAAAACATATACTACTACATATCTTGTAGGTAACAAAAGAATGATAAGGAAATAGAAACAATTTTACGTACCTAAATTTGACAACTAAAATGAAATAGACTAATTCTTTAAAAAGTCACCCAATATGGAATACATAATTTTGTAGTTTTATAAATATTAAATTGAATTTTTAATAAAAAAAAATGTCCAAGAAGGAATTTCTCTGGTGGTCCTTGTGCTTCCAATGCAGGAGGGCATGGGTACAATCCCTGGTCAGGGAACCAAGATGTCACATGTTGCAAGGTATGGCCAAATATATAAATAATTAAAACATTTTAAAAGCAAAAACTTCCAGGAATCAGATGTTTTCAGTGGAAAATTGTACCAAACTGCTAAAGAAAAAGCAATTCTAGACATTATCTACCAGAAAACAGAAATGGAGAAATTTCTTAAGTCATTTTACAAAGGCCACTCAAAAAAGGAAAACAGATTAATAGCTCTCATGAAAATGGTGCAAAAATCCTCAGTGAAACATTAATACATGAGATTCAGCAATATATAAAAGAACTGTGGAATTCTGGGAAGATGACAGAGCATGAGGTGTCAGGAACCTTGTCTTTCCTAGATAATTGTACTGGCAGAATCTGCTTAATATAGCTATGTTGTAATTCTGGAGTCTATTCAGACTTGCAACGTTCAGGAGAAAGTTTGAATGGGAAATTGCAGTTAATTTTGGTCAGTTTCAGCAGTGACTATTTATCCTCCACTATGACTTTGAGACAGTCAGTTCATTTCTACCAGGAGCAGCTTATATACAGCTTGCTGACTCAGGGTGGGCAATAAGGACTCTGTTATACTATCAGGGATCTGTTTGCTAATTGGTGATTTTGCTTCTGATAACGGAAGCACAGACATACAGGTGGGCAAGCATTGCTGCACCAGCCCTCCTATGGTTTCAAGCCTCTTCCCCTACAGCCTAAACAACTTCCAGGAGATTTCAAGAGCTGGCATTTTCTCTCCATTTTTATTTATCTATTTTTCTCATTTTGGGAGCCAGGCATTTAAAGACTAGGATATTAAAAGCAATTATGTATATGCATCATATATGCCACCATACATTCCTAAGGAAAAACACAGGCTCAGAAAGATCTGATAAGACCTTAAGTTTATGCCTCAGGTGGATCCCTGTGAAACAGAGCATATAACAATAAAAACAGCAATAAGAAACAAAAGGAAATCCCTTGATAACTGGAGCAGCCTGATTTCTAGACTCACTACATTGTTGAACTCAATTCAAGTTTTTAGGGAAAAAAAACAAGACATGAAAATAAACAGGACATAAACAGGAAATAAATTTTCTATTCAGAGAAAAAAGATCAACAGAAACTAGTGAGAAAGGACAGATAGACACAATAGACCAATAATGGGGGAAAAAAATTGTCTTTAAGATATTCAGAAAACTAAAGGAAGACATGGATAAAGTCAAGATAATGATGCATGAACAAAATGGAAATGTGAACAAAAAGAAAATATAAGAACAGACCCTAAAAGAAGTTCTGGATCTGTAAAGTAGAATGTGAGCTAAGTTGTTTCAGTTGTGTCCAACTTTGTGCACCCCTAGGGACTATAGCCTGCCAGGCTCCTCTGTCCATGGGATTCTTCAGGCAAGAACACTGGAGTGGGTTGCCATTACCTCCTTCAGGGGATCTTCCTAACCCAGGAGAAATACATCTTTCTATACATTTCTCTTGTGTCTTCTACATTGGCAGGTGGGTTCTTTACCACTAGCACCACCTAAGAAGTCATATCTGACTCTGGGACCCAAGGACTGTAGCCCACCAGGGTTCTCAGTCCAAAAAGCATAATAACTTGAATTTTTTTTTAATCTTTTTTTTGGGGGGGTGGGTGGGGAGGGAGGGGATGGGCGGGCCATTTCTATTGGTCTTTCATATCTCTATTTTTTGGTTTCAAGATTTTGTTTTTCTCTGATAACGGAAGCACAGACATACAGGTGGGCAAGCATTGCTGCACCAGCCCTCCTATGGTTTCAAGCCTCTTCCCCTACAGCCTAAACAACTTCCAGGAGATTTCAAGAGCTGGCATTTTCTCTCCATTTTTATTTATCTATTTTTCTCATTTTGGGAGCCAGGCATTTAAAGACTAGGATATTAAAAGCAATTATGTATATGCATCATATATGCCACCATACATTCCTAAGGAAAAACACAGGCTCAGAAAGATCTGATAAGACCTTAAGTTTATGCCTCAGGTGGATCCCTGTGAAACAGAGCATATAACAATAAAAACAGCAATAAGAAACAAAAGGAAATCCCTTGATAACTGGAGCAGCCTGATTTCTAGACTCACTACATTGTTGAACTCAATTCAAGTTTTTAGGGAAAAAAAATACAAGACATGAAAATAAACAGGACATAAACAGGAAATAAATTTTCTATTCAGAGAAAAAAGATCAACAGAAACTAGTGAGAAAGGACAGATAGACACAATAGACCAATAATGGGGGAAAAAAATTGTCTTTAAGATATTCAGAAAACTAAAGGAAGACATGGATAAAGTCAAGATAATGATGCATGAACAAAATGGAAATGTGAACAAAAAGAAAATATAAGAACAGACCCTAAAAGAAGTTCTGGATCTGTAAAGTAGAATGTGAGCTAAGTTGTTTCAGTTGTGTCCAACTTTGTGCACCCCTAGGGACTATAGCCTGCCAGGCTCCTCTGTCCATGGGATTCTTCAGGCAAGAACACTGGAGTGGGTTGCCATTACCTCCTTCAGGGGATCTTCCTAACCCAGGAGAAATACATCTTTCTATACATTTCTCTTGTGTCTTCTACATTGGCAGGTGGGTTCTTTACCACTAGCACCACCTAAGAAGTCATATCTGACTCTGGGACCCAAGGACTGTAGCCCACCAGGGTTCTCAGTCCAAAAAGCATAATAACTTGAATTTTTTTTTAATCTTTTTGGGGGTGGGTGGGGAGGGAGGGGGATGGGCGGGCCATTTCTATTGGTCTTTCATATCTCTATTTTCATTCGTCTTTGTTCTTTGGCTCCTGTGGGCCTCCCATCGCGGTGGCCTCTGTTGTCGCAGAGCACGAGCTCTGGGCACACGCGCGCCAGAGCTCCGGCTCGGTAATTGGACACATCGGTCCAGCCGCTCCATGGCACGTGAGATCTTCCCAGGCCAGGGATTGAACCGGCGCCCCTTGCACTGCAAGGCGGTGTCCCTACCCACTGGACCACCAGGGGAAGCCCAATAACTTGAATTTTAAAAAAGCCCATTAGATGCCAGCCAAAGTCAGATTTTGGTAGAAGAAGAATCAGTAAAATAGAAGATAAAACAATTGAAATTGTCAAGTCTGGGGAACAGAAAAAATAGATTTAAGGAGACAGTCTATACAGAGGGTGGAGCGAAGATGGTGGCGTAGGAGGACGTGCACTCATCTCTCCTGCAAAATCGCCTGAATTGCAATGAGTTCCTGAAAAGCCATCGACAGGAGGAGGTTGGATTTGATCACAAAAAGATACCCCACATCGAAGAATAAAGGAGAAGTTGCAACAAGGAAGGGTGCAATCGCGCTTTTAAAAGTCAAACCTCGCCAGAGAGGCTGGGTGGGCCAAAGGCGCAAAGCCTGTTGCAGATCAAGACCCGGGAAAGGAGTGGTGATGCCCACAAGGGACTGCGCCAGACCTGCTTTGGAGGGTCCAAGCGCCCCCTTAAGATAGAAGTGCCCTTGAGCAGTCCTCGGAAGTATGCCACTCAGTCCCCTTTGAAGGAGGTTACCATTAACCCGATCATAGAGCCGCCGAGTAGGACTGGAAACTCTATGAGCACTGTGATCCAGGAGAGGGGACTAGCGATCCTGTATGAGACTAAGCCAGACTCACCTCTGAATAATCTGATGTCTCCTGCAGTGGCCAGAGTCAACGGTGGCCTGCAGCAGGGTCGGGGTCACTGCGGTAGTACTTCCCATAGAGAGTGTGGGAATAAATCCTTTGTGAAAGAGGCGCCATTTTCCCTACTGTAGTTTGGCTGCTGGTCAAACTACAGGGCTGCTGGTCAAGCTACAGGGAGGGAACTTAGCTCCATCCAGGAAGAAAAGGGATTTGGACTAAGGATTAAGAAACTCCCAGGGCCAGTCTGGGTGGGCCTTTTAGTTTTGGATTAGGCCAAAATAAACAAGCAGTGAAAGAGGTCATCAGATCCAACCACTGCCAGAGGCAAGAAAAAGACTAATAATTCCTGAATAGTCAGCAAGAGACTGAAGAACATAAACACTATTTTTACGTTTTGTCTGAAGGTGGAGTTACTGCTGGATTTTTAAAATTTCATTTTATTCCTATTCTTTTTTATTGCCTTTTTTGTTTTGATTTGTTTTTTTTTTTTCCTTTTTTGTGGGGGGGGGGGCTGGGGAGGGAGGGGTCAGGCAGGCCTCTTCTATTGGTCTTTCATTTATCTATTTCCATCCATCTTTGTTCTTTGGCCCGCGTGGGCCTCCCATCGCAGTGGCCACTGTTGTCACAGAGCCCCTGCTCAGCAATTGGACACATCAGTCCAGCCACTCCACAGCCAGGCCAGGGATGGAACTGGCGCCCTTTGCACTGCAAGGCGGTGTCCTTACCCACTGGACCACCAGGGAAGCCCCTGGTTTTTTTCAGTTTTTTTTCCATTGTTTTTTATTCCCTTTTTTCCAAACCCCTCAGTGCACGCCCCCCATTTGTTTGTTTGTTTGTTTGGGTGTGTGAGAGTGGGTGTGTTTATTGCCTCCATTGAATTCTATTGAATCTACTAATCTTATCAGTAAGATTTTGAATATATTCAAGTCTACATAATATTTTTTTTCTTTTTCCTTTTAAACCACACATTTTATTTTGGTATAAACTTCTGGTTCCACGTTAGCCTTTTAAGGTTCTGTGGGGGTTTTGTTTGTATTTATTGTTTTTGCTTTGATTTTCAATATTTTTCTATATACTTATCTCTGTTTTAATTTTAAAATTACTACTTCCTCTATAACTCTTTGCATTCTCTGATGCTCCTTTCCTATAGCACTAAACTCTAATACATACAAATCTTTATCTCCCTATATTTAACTTTGCAATATTATTCTATATTTGTCTTCTATTCTCCCTTTCTCTTTTTCCCTTTTCCCACCATATTTCTTAGTCTGTTCTGTCCTGATTGCCTTATCCCCAACTGGGACCCCGCTCTAGCATTATTCTCCAATTGGTGCTCTACTTAGTTTGGTTATTAACTGGTGGATATTATCCTTGGTTTTCTCTATTCACTGTGCTAACGTATTGTACTATATTTTTTGGCTGGAATGTTTGGGTTATGTTACAGCTGTATATGTTTGTGTGTATAATTCAATAAGATAGACAGTATTTGCATAATATTTTAATTGCCATTTTTCAAAGGTATACCTTTTTTTTTCTCATTCGCGTATATATGCTTTAATATCATTTAATGCCATAACAAAGCAGCCGTGAAATCTTCATTTCCTGGTCAGGCAACAAGCCCCAGGGTTTTAGGGAGGGAGCACTGACTCCACAACTCTACAATACTAGAGAAAGCCTAACAATAGAGAGCAATAAACAGTGAGAAAGCCAACAAAGGTAAGCACTTGTATGCAAGTCCTGACATCACCCAACCAACAGCATCACCCAGAATAAGAAGCCCCATCCAAACAACAAACACCTACAGATGTAACACAAAGTCTGGGAAAAGGAAACCCCAAACATTGTTAGTTAAAAAATTAATAATAACAATGAAGTGGCAGAGAAATACCACACAAGTGAAGGAGCAATCTACAAACACACAAGATCAAATCAACAAAGAGGATTTGGACAAACTTTCTAAAAGTGATTGCAGAAGAATGATAGTACAGATGATCAAAGACACTGAAAACAAGTCTACATAATATTTTTTTTCTTTTTCCTTTTAAACCACACATTTTATTTTGGTATAAACTTCTGGTTCCACGTTAGCCTTTTAAGGTTCTGTGGGGGTTTTGTTTGTATTTATTGTTTTGCTTTGATTTTCAATATTTTTCTATATACTTATCTCTGTTTTAATTTTAAAATTACTACTTCCTCTATAACTCTTTGCATTCTCTGATGCTCCTTTCCTATAGCACTAAACTCTAATACATACAAATCTTTATCTCCCTATATTTAACTTTGCAATATTATTCTATATTTGTCTTCTATTCTCCCTTTCTCTTTTTCCCTTTTCCCACCATATTTCTTAGTCTGTTCTGTCCTGATTGCCTTATCCCCAACTGGGACCCCGCTCTAGCATTATTCTCCAATTGGTGCTCTACTTAGTTTGGTTATTAACTGGTGGATATTATCCTTGGTTTTCTCTATTCACTGTGCTAACGTATTGTACTATATTTTTTGGCTGGAATGTTTGGGTTATGTTACAGCTGTATATGTTTGTGTGTATAATTCAATAAGATAGACAGTATTTGCATAATATTTTAATTGCCATTTTTCAAAGGTATACCTTTTTTTTTCTCATTCGCGTATATATGCTTTAATATCATTTAATGCCATAACAAAGCAGCCGTGAAATCTTCATTTCCTGGTCAGGCAACAAGCCCCAGGGTTTTAGGGAGGGAGCACTGACTCCACAACTCTACAATACTAGAGAAAGCCTAACAATAGAGAGCAATAAACAGTGAGAAAGCCAACAAAGGTAAGCACTTGTATGCAAGTCCTGACATCACCCAACCAACAGCATCACCCAGAATAAGAAGCCCCATCCAAACAACAAACACCTACAGATGTAACACAAAGTCTGGGAAAAGGAAACCCCAAACATTGTTAGTTAAAAAATTAATAATAACAATGAAGTGGCAGAGAAATACCACACAAGTGAAGGAGCAATCTACAAACACACAAGATCAAATCAACAAAGAGGATTTGGACAAACTTTCTAAAAGTGATTGCAGAAGAATGATAGTACAGATGATCAAAGACACTGAAAACAGAATGTTAGAGAAATTGCAAGCCACAACTAACACACTGAATAAAGAAATACAAGAACTTACAAAAAAACTAACAGAGACAAACAACTCAATTGCTGAACTTAAAAACACTGTAGAAGGAATCAAGAGCAGAGTAGCTGAGACAGAAGACTAGATAAGTGAGCTGGAAGATAAAATAGTGGAAGTACTGCTGAAAAACAGAATCAAGCTCAGAGAATGAAAAGAGCAGAGGATAGCCTCAGAGACCTCTGGGATCATATCAAACGCACCAATATTCGAATTATAGGGGTTCCAGAAGCAGAAGAAAAAAAGAAAGGCTATGAGAAAATTTTTGAAGAGATTCTAGTTGAAAATGTCTCCAACATGGGAAAAGAAATAGTCAATCAAGTCCAAGAAGCACAAAGAGTACCATACAGAATCAACCCAAGAAGAAACACACCAGGACACATATTAATGAAGCTAACACAAATTAAACACAAGGACATAATTCTAAAAGCAGCAGGGAAAAGCAACTAGTGACATACAAGGGAAAGCCCATACATTTAACAGCTGGTCTTTCAACAGAAACTCTGTAGGCCAGAAGGGAATGGCAGGACACATTTAAATGGCTAAAAGAGAATAATCTGCAACCAAGAATCCTCTACCCTGCAAGGGTCTCATTCAAAATGGATGGAGAAATTAAAAGTTTTACAGATAAGCAAAAATTAAAAGAATTTAGTCACACCAAACCAGCCTTACAACAAGCCCCAGGTGGGAGCAACAATAAACGGGTAACAATAGAGAGCAATAAACAGTGAGAAAGCCAACAAAGGTAAGCACTTGTATGCAAGTCCTGACATCACCCAACCAACAGCATCACCCAGAATAAGAAGCCCCATCCAAACAACAAACACCTACAGATGTAACACAAAGTCTGGGAAAAGGAAACCCCAAACATTGTTAGTTAAAAAATTAATAATAACAATGAAGTGGCAGAGAAATACCACACAAGTGAAGGAGCAATCTACAAACACACAAGATCAAATCAACAAAGAGGATTTGGACAAACTTTCTAAAAGTGATTGCAGAAGAATGATAGTACAGATGATCAAAGACACTGAAAACAGAATGTTAGAGAAATTGCAAGCCACAACTAACACACTGAATAAAGAAATACAAGAACTTACAAAAAAACTAACAGAGACAAACAACTCAATTGCTGAACTTAAAAACACTGTAGAAGGAATCAAGAGCAGAGTAGCTGAGACAGAAGACTAGATAAGTGAGCTGGAAGATAAAATAGTGGAAGTACTGCTGAAAAACAGAATCAAGCTCAGAGAATGAAAAGAGCAGAGGATAGCCTCAGAGACCTCTGGGATCATATCAAACGCACCAATATTCGAATTATAGGGGTTCCAGAAGCAGAAGAAAAAAAGAAAGGCTATGAGAAAATTTTTGAAGAGATTCTAGTTGAAAATGTCTCCAACATGGGAAAAGAAATAGTCAATCAAGTCCAAGAAGCACAAAGAGTACCATACAGAATCAACCCAAGAAGAAACACACCAGGACACATATTAATGAAGCTAACACAAATTAAACACAAGGACATAATTCTAAAAGCAGCAGGGAAAAGCAACTAGTGACATACAAGGGAAAGCCCATACATTTAACAGCTGGTCTTTCAACAGAAACTCTGTAGGCCAGAAGGGAATGGCAGGACACATTTAAATGGCTAAAAGAGAATAATCTGCAACCAAGAATCCTCTACCCTGCAAGGGTCTCATTCAAAATGGATGGAGAAATTAAAAGTTTTACAGATAAGCAAAAATTAAAAGAATTTAGTCACACCAAACCAGCCTTACAACAAGTGTTAAAGGGACTTACATAGACAACAAGTATAAGTGAAGAAGATTCACAAAACAAACCCATCATAACATCTAAGAAGGTGACAATAGGATCACTTGTATCAATAATTACTTTGAATGTCAATGGACTAAATGCCCCAACCAAAAGACACAGCGTGGCTGAATGGATTCAAAAACACAACCCACACATACGCTGCCTCCAGGAAACTCACTTCAGACCTAGAGACACTCATAGACTGAAAGTGAGAGGCTGGAAAAAGATATTCCATGCAAATAGAAATCAAAAGAAAGCTGGAGTAGCAATCCTCATATGAGGCAAAATAGTCCTCAAAACAAAAAAGATTAGAAGAGACAAGGCAGGACACTACATAATGATCAAGGGATCGATCCAAGAGGAAGACATAACAATCATAAATATCTATGTACCCAACACAGGAGCACCCCAATACGTAAGACAAACACTTTCAGACATAAAAGAAGGCATTGACAATAACATAATAACAGTAGGAGACTTTAACACTCCTCTCACACCAATGGACAGATCATCCAAACAGAAAATTAATAAAGAAACACAAGCCTTAAATGCCACACTAGAAGAGATGGACCTCATGGATATTTTTGGGACCTTCCATCCAAAAGCAGAAGAATACACTTTCTTCTCAAGTGCTCATGGAACATTTTCTAGGATAGACCACACCTTGGGCCACAAATCAAACCTTAGTAAATTCCTGAAAACTGAAATTATATTAACCATCTTCTGTGACCACAATGCAATGAGACTAGAGATCAACTTCAGGAAAAAAAATTGCTAAAAACACAAACACATGGAGATTAAACAACACATACCTAAAAAACCAACTGATCACTGAGCAAATCAAAGGAGAAATTTAAAAATTCCTAGAAGCAAACGACAATGAACACACGACAGTGCAAAAACCTATGGGATACTGCAAAAGCAGTTCTAAGAGGGAAGTTTATAGCAATTCAATCCTACCTCAAGAAACTAGGAACAATGACCTAATCCTACACTTAACAAGAATCTCACCCGCAAGGGTTATTAAAATGGATGGAGAAATTAAAAGTTTTACAGATAAGCAAAAATTAAAAGAATTTAGTCACACCAAACCAGCCTTACAACAAGTGTTAAAGGGACTTACATAGACAACAAGTATAAGTGAAGAAGATTCACAAAACAAACCCATCATAACATCTAAGAAGGTGACAATAGGATCACTTGTATCAATAATTACTTTGAATGTCAATGGACTAAATGCCCCAACCAAAAGACACAGCGTGGCTGAATGGATTCAAAAACACAACCCACACATACGCTGCCTCCAGGAAACTCACTTCAGACCTAGAGACACTCATAGACTGAAAGTGAGAGGCTGGAAAAAGATATTCCATGCAAATAGAAATCAAAAGAAAGCTGGAGTAGCAATCCTCATATGAGGCAAAATAGTCCTCAAAACAAAAAAGATTAGAAGAGACAAGGCAGGACACTACATAATGATCAAGGGATCGATCCAAGAGGAAGACATAACAATCATAAATATCTATGTACCCAACACAGGAGCACCCCAATACGTAAGACAAACACTTTCAGACATAAAAGAAGGCATTGACAATAACATAATAACAGTAGGAGACTTTAACACTCCTCTCACACCAATGGACAGATCATCCAAACAGAAAATTAATAAAGAAACACAAGCCTTAAATGCCACACTAGAAGAGATGGACCTCATGGATATTTTTGGGACCTTCCATCCAAAAGCAGAAGAATACACTTTCTTCTCAAGTGCTCATGGAACATTTTCTAGGATAGACCACACCTTGGGCCACAAATCAAACCTTAGTAAATTCCTGAAAACTGAAATTATATTAACCATCTTCTGTGACCACAATGCAATGAGACTAGAGATCAACTTCAGGAAAAAAAATTGCTAAAAACACAAACACATGGAGATTAAACAACACATACCTAAAAAACCAACTGATCACTGAGCAAATCAAAGGAGAAATTTAAAAATTCCTAGAAGCAAACGACAATGAACACACGACAGTGCAAAAACCTATGGGATACTGCAAAAGCAGTTCTAAGAGGGAAGTTTATAGCAATCCTACCTCAAGAAACTAGGAAAATCTCAGATGACCTAATCCTACACTTAAAACAATGGGAGAAAGAAGAACAAAAACATCCCAAAGTCAGCAGAAGAAGAGAAACCATAAAGATCGGAGCAGAAATATATGAAAAAGAAATGAATGAAACAATAGTAAAGATAAATAAAACAAAAAGCTGGTTCTTTGAAACAGTAAATAAAATCGACAAACCACCTGCCAGACTCATCAAGAAAAAAAAGAGAGAAGAACCAGATCCACAAAATCAAAAATGAAAAAGGAGAGATTACAACAGATAATCCAGCAATACAAAGGATTATAAGAGACTATTATGAACAATTCTATGGCAACAAACTGGACAGCCTGGAAGAAATGGACAGTTTCTTAGAGAAAAACTGAAAAATTGCAAACTGAAAGCATTCCCTCTAAGATCAGGAAAAAGACAGGGGTGTCCACTTTCACCACTACTATTCAACATAGCCCTGGAAGTTCTAGCAACAGCAATAAGAGAAGAAAAAGAAATCAAAGGAATCCATATTGGAAAAGAAGAGGTCAAACTCTCTCTATTTGCAGACGACATGATATGATACATAGAAACCCCCAAAGACACTACTACAACATGACTCAAGCTAATCAGCGAATTCAGAAAAGTCGCGAGATACAAAATCAATACACAGAAATCACTGGCATTCCTATACACAAACAATAAAAAATCAGAAAGTAAAATCAAAGAGGCAATCCCCTTCACTATTGCAACCAAAAGAATCAAATATCTAGGAATAAACCTGCCCAAAGAAACAAACGAACTATACACAGAAAATTACAAAACTCTCATAAGAGAAATTAAAGAAGACTTAAACAGATGGAGAGATATTCCATGTTCCTGGGTCGGAAGAATCAATATTGTGAAAATGACCATACTACCAAATATCATCTATAGATTCAATGCAATCCCTTTCAAACTACCAATGACATTTTTCACAGAACTAGACCAAAGAATAACACAGCTCATATGGAAACACAAAAGACCTTGAACAGCCAAAGCAATCCTGAGGAAGAAGAATGGAGCTGGAGGAATCAGCCTCCCCAACTTCAGACTCTACTACAAAGCAACAGTCATCAAGACAGTATGGTCACATTCTGGCACAAAAACAGAACTATAGACCAATGGAAAAAGATAGAGAACCCAGAGATAAACCCACGCATCTATGGGTACCTTTTTTTTGACAAAGGAGGCGAAAATCTAAAATGGGACAAAGACAGCCTCTTCAACAAATGGTGCTGGAAAAATTGGACAGCTACATGCAAAAAAATGAAGTTGGAACATTCCTTGACACTATGCACAAAGATCAACTCAAAATAGATTAAAGACCTAAATGGAAGACCAGAAACCATCAAACTCTTAGAGGAGAATATAGGCAAAACCCTCAAGGACATAAATCAAAGCAAGATCTTCTCTGACCCACCTACTAGAATAGCAGAACTAAAAACAAAAACGAACATGTGGGACCTCATGAAACTTAAAAGCTTTTGTACAGCAGAAGAAACTACAAAAAAGCTGAACAGACAACCCACAGAATGGGAGAAAATCATAGCAAATGAAACAACAGACAAAGAATTCATTTCCAAAATCTACAAGCACCTCAGACAACTCAGCTCCAGAAAAATGAACAACCCAATCAAAAAATGGGAAAAGGACCTAAACAGACACCGCTCCAAAGAGGACATACAGATGGCCCCAAAACACATGAAATGATGCTCAACCTCGCTTATAATTAGAGAAATGCAAATCATAACTACAATGAGATATCACCTCACACCCGTCAGAATGGTCATCATCCACAAATCGACATACAATAAATGCTCGAGAAGGTGTTGAGAAAACGAAACCCTTTTGCATTGCTGGTGGGAATGTAGATTGATACAGCCTCTATGGAAGACAGTATGGAGATTTCTTAAAAAACTAAAAATAGAAGCACCATATGACCCAGCAATCCCACTTTTAGGCTTATACCCTGATGAAATTAAATCCAAAAGAAGCACGTGTACCCCAATGTTTGTTGTAGCTCTCTATACAATAGCTAGAACATGGAAGCAACCTAGATGCCCATCGACGAACGAATGGATACAAAAACCCTGGTACATATATACAATGGAATACCACACAGCTGTAAAAATAAATGTGGACGAGTCAGCCCTAATGAGGTGGCTGGATCTAGAACGTATCATAAAAAGTGAAGTCAGTCAGAAAGAGAAGAACAAGTACAATATACTAATACATATACACGGAATCCTGTAGGATGGTGATGATGGCACATGCAGTGAAGTGATGGAAAGATAGACATGGACAGTGGCCATATGGACATTGTGGAGAGGGAGCACTGGGTGAGAGGCATAAAGGAAGTAGCATGAAGGCCTATAGCTATAGTCATTGCTCTGTGAGAAAAGCAGATCCTTTACGGGTGCTTGGGATGGGGAGGATATACATATGAGTAATCTGGGACCATACATATCTGTAAACAACAAAACTCTGTAAAAGTTAAAAGTAAAATAAAAGTTTGAAAAAAAAAAGATTGAAGGAAAGTGAAAAAAGAAATCTCTGGAATGTCTTCAACAGGATCAACATGCATTATTGGAGTCACAGAAGAAGAGAGAAACTGGAGCATAGGGAAAGAAATAGTGCCTAAAGATTTCCTAAATTTGTAGAAACACCTGAACATAAACACCCAAGAACCTTAATGAATGCCTGTTAAGAATGATTTAAAGAAAGTCACATGGAGATGCAAAAAACTTAAAAGCAAAAGAAAATCTTGAAAACAGTAAGAGGGAGGAAGAGACTTGTTACATAAAACTGATTATCAATAAGATTATGAGATTACTCCCTTTCAACTTTGGAGGTCAAAGGTCAGTGGATTGATAGATTCAAAATGTTTACTGAAGACAAAGTCCAAAAAGTGTCAATCAAGAATCCTGTATCTGTCAAAAACTGTCCTTCTGAAGAGAGGGAGAAATTAAACTAAAACTTATCATAAGGAATAAATAATAAAGATTAGAACAGAGGTTGATGAAATATAAATTTGAAAAATTATACAGAAAATTAATGAAAATAAAGGATCTTCAAAAGGAATATGTCAAATTAGTCTTCACCTAGATAGATGAAGGGGGAAAATAAGGAGGTTTCTCTCAAGGTGATGGCAGAAGCACCACAAATCTGTCTACCCAACTCCATAACAATTGCACCACCTGAATTATCTAGTGAAACTATTTTGGAGCTTTGGATTCTGTTGAACACAGTAACTTTTATTAGAATACTTGGATTGTAAATTTATGTCAATAATCAGCATTTAGCACAGTAGCAGCTACCAATTACCAACATATAATCACATGGAAGGCAGCTATGACTGTGTTCCTGAAAAGCTTGCATCCAGCTTGTAAGAGTCAGGGTGGGCAACAAGTACATGCTTTTTTTAAATATCAGGGATCTGTGATATGACTGTTGATTGCTGCTTCTGATCACAGAGGTACAGAAATATAGAGCTAGAAGGAAACCACTGTATTTTCACCTCTTCCTATTATTGCAAGACCCTACCCCTTCTGGCTCAAGTGTCTTCCAAGATACTTAAAGGGCCAGCACTCTTCCCCCACACCTTCATTTTCAGATTTTACTCTTTTTGGAGACAGACACTAAAGATTAGACTATTAAAAAACAAAACAAAAACAGCTATATATATAGGTAGAATTAGACGGTGATTGCACATGCCCAAGAAAAGTCTCAGAAAAGACATAAGGCCTTAACTTGACACCTTAGGCTGATTCTCAGAACAGAGACAGTCAACAGCAATCAAAACAACAGCAGCAAATTCTTGGAGAAAAGGGAAGAATCTGATTTCCAGAGATACCTCATTATTAGATTCAAAAACATCCCACAAGTTATAGAAAGAAATAGGAAAGTGTGACCCATTCAAAGGAAAAGAAAATATCAATAAAAGCTGTCCCTGAATAGTTTATGGCAGCAGAAGAGGCAAGATGGCATAGTAGAAGGTTGTGAGATCACCCCATATTTATGGAAACACCTAAATCACAAATAACTGCTGAAAAAACACTGACAAAAAAATTCTGGAATCTTACCAAAAAAGATACCCTACATCCAAAGGCAAAGGAGAAGCTACAAGGAGATGGTAAGTGGGCAGAGTCACAATAAAATCATATCCCAAACACACTGGGTGGGCAACCGATAAATTGAAAAATAGTTATACAACAGAAATTTTCTTACAGGATTGAAAGTTCTGAGCCTCACACTGGGATTCTCCACCTTGGGATCTGGTGATGAGAGGAAGAGATCCCAGGGAGTTTAGCTTTGAAGGCCATTAGTGCTTCCACAGAGCTGAGGAAAACAGAAACTCCACTCTTAGAGGGTGTTGTGTGCACCAGGACCCAAGGAAAAGAGCAGTATCCTGATAAAAGAAGGGAGAAGGCTTAGCTGCTAGTTGTTGGAGGTTCCCCTGCAGAGGCAGGGGGCAGCTGTGACTCACTGTGGGTTTGGAACAGTCCAAAGTCTCCAGAGCTGAGATTCCCAAGGCCAAAGAACCAACAGATTTCTTAAAGTCTTCCATAATAGATATCTAGCTCCCCAATAATGCACACCCAGACACATCCTTGCCCACCAGAGGGACCAGACTGAATGCCACCCACCAGTGGGCTTGTCCCAGTTCCTCCCATTAGGAAGCTTCAGTTAAATGTAGCAGAGGATGGAAACAAGAACTACAACCCTGTAGCCTGCAACATGGAAGCTGCAATCACAGAAAGTTAGACAAAATGACACAGCAGAGGATTATGTCCTAATGAAGGAACAAGATAAACTAAGGACAGAACAACTAAGAACAGACTAAGTGAAGTGAAGATAGGCAGTCTATCCAGAAGAACAACTAAGTGAAGTGGATCTATAGAAAGAATTTATAATAATGTTATTAAAGATTATCCAAGATCTCAGGAAAAAGATTGGAGGCACAGACTGAGAAGATGCAATAAATGTTTAACAGAGCTAGAATTACTAAAGACCAAACAAACAGAGATGAACAATACAATAACTGAGATGAAAACTACAGTAGAAGGAATCAATAGCAGAATAAATGAGACAGAAGAATAAATATGTGATCTGGAAGGAAAAATGGTGGAAATCATTGTTATAAAACAGAATAAAGAAAGAAAATAAAAAGAAATGAGAGCAGTCTAAGAGACCTCTGAGAGAACATTAAATGCACCAACAATCATATGATAGGGGTTCCAGAAAAAAAGTAGAAAAAGAGAGAAAGGGCCTGAGAAAATATTTGAAGAGATAATAGCTGATATATTCCCTAATATGGGAAAGGAAACAGTCACCCAAGCCCAGGAAATGCAGAGTCCCAGCCAGGACAATCTGAAGGAGGAATGCACTGAGACATATAGTTATCAAACTGACAAAAATTAAAAACAAAAAAAATTTGTTTTAATTTGAAGTTTTTCATTTAATTTAAGAAACTAAAAGAAGAAAAGTATTAGAAGCAACAGACAATACACAAGGAGACACCCATAAAAGTATCAGCTGATTTATCAGGAGACACACTGCAGGCCAGAAGGGCACGATATATTTACATAGATAAAAGGGAAAAACTTACAACCAAGAATACTCTATCCGGCAACGCCGTCATTCGGATTTGACAGAGAAAGCAAAAGTTTTCCACAAAAGTGAAAGCTAAGAGAATTCTGCACCACCAAAGCAGCTTTGACAATGCAAAAAAGCTTCAGTGCGCTTGTCACAGTTCCTCCCATTAGGAAGCTTCAGTTAAATGTAGCAGAGGATGGAAACAAGAACTACAACCCTGTAGCCTGCAACATGGAAGCTGCAATCACAGAAAGTTAGACAAAATGACACAGCAGAGGATTATGTCCTAATGAAGGAACAAGATAAACTAAGGACAGAACAACTAAGAACAGACTAAGTGAAGTGAAGATAGGCAGTCTATCCAGAAGAACAACTAAGTGAAGTGGATCTATAGAAAGAATTTATAATAATGTTATTAAAGATTATCCAAGATCTCAGGAAAAAGATTGGAGGCACAGACTGAGAAGATGCAATAAATGTTTAACAGAGCTAGAATTACTAAAGACCAAACAAACAGAGATGAACAATACAATAACTGAGATGAAAACTACAGTAGAAGGAATCAATAGCAGAATAAATGAGACAGAAGAATAAATATGTGATCTGGAAGGAAAAATGGTGGAAATCATTGTTATAAAACAGAATAAAGAAAGAAAATAAAAAGAAATGAGAGCAGTCTAAGAGACCTCTGAGAGAACATTAAATGCACCAACAATCATATGATAGGGGTTCCAGAAAAAAAGTAGAAAAAGAGAGAAAGGGCCTGAGAAAATATTTGAAGAGATAATAGCTGATATATTCCCTAATATGGGAAAGGAAACAGTCACCCAAGCCCAGGAAATGCAGAGTCCCAGCCAGGACAATCTGAAGGAGGAATGCACTGAGACATATAGTTATCAAACTGACAAAAATTAAAAACAAAAAAAATTTGTTTTAATTTGAAGTTTTTCATTTAATTTAAGAAACTAAAAGAAGAAAAGTATTAGAAGCAACAGACAATACACAAGGAGACACCCATAAAAGTATCAGCTGATTTATCAGGAGACACACTGCAGGCCAGAAGGGCACGATATATTTACATAGATAAAAGGGAAAAACTTACAACCAAGAATACTCTATCCGGCAACGCCGTCATTCGGATTTGACAGAGAAAGCAAAAGTTTTCCACAAAAGTGAAAGCTAAGAGAATTCTGCACCACCAAAGCAGCTTTGTAACAAATGCTAAAAGAGACTCTCTAGGTGGGGAAGAGAGAAGGGCACAACTGAAAATAAGAAAATTACAAATGGAAAAGCTCACTGGTAAAAGCAAACACACATTTAAGGGAGGAAAACAACTGTACCCAAGTATAGTATCAAAATCAGCAACTGTTAAAAGAATAGAGCACAAATGCTGGATTTTGGGAATGCACTTGAAATTACAATCTATATTATTTTTTATATATAGACTTCTTTATCAAAACATCATGGGAACAACAACCTGAAAATTTACAACAGGTATACACACAAAAGAAGAAAAAGGAATCCAAACAGAACACTAAAATTAGTCATCAGATCACAAGAGAACAAAAGAGGAAGGGAAGAAAAAACACAAAACCTAATACAAAACAACAGACTGTCAATAAGAATATACATATCAAGAATTACCTTAAATGTAAATGAATTAAATGCTCTAACCAAAAGACATAGACTGGTTGAATGGATACAAAAACAAGACAGGGTCCCCTGGTGGCTCAGACAGTAAAGAATCTGCCTGCAGTGTAGGACACTCAGGTTTAATCCCTGAGTCAGGAAAAACCCCTGGAAAAGGGAGTAGCTACACACTCCAGTATACTTGCCTAAACAACTCTAGGACAGAGGAGCCTGGTGGACTACAGACCATGAAATCACAAAGAATTGGCTACAACTGAATGACTAACACACATGTGCTGTTTATAAAAGATTCACTTTTGATCAAGGTACACATATAGACTGAAAATGAGGGGACAGAAAAAAGTATTCTATGCAAATAGGAATAAAAAAAAAAAAAAGCCAGAGTGCCAATACTCATGTCAGAAAATATAGACTTTAAAAGAAAACCTATCATAAGAGATAATGAAGCACACTACATAATGATCAAAGGATCAATCCAAAAAGAAGACACAGAAATTATAAATATATATGCACCCAACATAGGAATACCACAATTTTAAGGTAAACACTAGCAACCATAAAAGGAGAAATCAACAGTAACACAATAGCGGTTCGGTTTTTTGTTTTTTTTTTTTTAATTTTTGCCTCTTTCATTGTTTTTTTTTTATTTATATATCCCCATCCATCCTCATTCTCCCGCCTATGTGGGTCTCCCATCGTGGTGGCCTCTCTCTGTGCAGAGCACAGGCTCTGGGCACATGGGCTCCAGAGCGCTGGCTAGTAATTGGACACACCTGTCCAGCCACTCCACGGCACGTGGGATTCTCCCAGGCCAGGGATGGAACTGGTGCCCCTCACACTGCAAGGTGGACTCTTTACCCATTGGACCACCAGGGGAAGCCCACAATAGTGGGTTTTTTTTTTCAACACCCTACTTTCATCAATGGACAGATGATCCATCAGAAAATCACTAAGGAAACACAGCCATTAAATGGCACATTAGATCTGATGGACTAAATTGATATTTTTAGAGCATTCCATACAAAAGCAGAAGAATACACATTCTTCTTAAGTCCACATGGAACACTCTCCAGAATTCATCACATGCTTGTCCAAAAAGTGAATATCAGTAAATTTAGGAAAATTGAAATCGTATCAGTTACCTTTTCTGAATACAACACTATGAGATTATACATCTGTAAGAATTTAAAAAGTTCTAATGGGACTTCCCTAGTGCGTCAGTGGTTAAGAATATGCCTTGCAATGTGTGGGATGTGGATTCAGTCCCTGACTGAGGAACTAAGATCCAACATGCTCTGGAGCAATCAAGCATGTGTGCCACAGCTAGAAAGTATGTGTACCACAATGAAAGATCCTGCATGACAGAAAGAGGATCTTTCATGCTGCAATGAAGAACTGACAAAGTTAAAAAAAAAATTTTTTTAACTGTAAAAATAAAACCACACAAGTACATGGAGGCTAAACAATGTGCTACCAAACAACCAATGAATCTCTAAAGAAATCAAAGAGGAGATTAAAAAAAAAAAAAACCTAGAAACCTAGACACAAATGAAAATGAAAGCACAACAATCCAAAACTAACAAACAAAACAGCAAAAGCAGTCCTAAGAAGGAAGTTCATACACCTAAAGCAACTAGAGAAAAAAATTGGTAGAAAAGAAGAAATCATGAATATCAGAACAGAGATAAATGAAATAGAATGGGGTGAGAAATAATACTGCTGTAGCTCCTTATAAAACATAAAATATTATATTATGCAAGTAAGGCCAAATTAATCTAATTCCTTCATTTCTATAGGGAAATACCCTCTGGAGTATATTTAGCAGTGACTACAACTTAGATATTTCTACACCTCCAGGACCTAGCACAGGGTTTGACAAAGGAAGAAAAGAAGGAACATGTAGAAAAACAGAAGATAAGAAATTACTTACATTGAAGAAGTTAGAATATAAACAACAGGTAATAATAAAATAAAAACATAAAAGGGTTAAGTAAACAGTAAGAAAAATATTAAGAACTATTGATTTAATAGGTATAAAATGTCAAAACAAAACAGAAGACCACTGGTCAAACAACATTTAGAAATTATATACAGTTCTGGATGCTAAAGCATAAGTGAGATACTAAAAAACTGTGTGAGCAGAGGAAAGATTTTTCAGAAGATTAAAGGATCTAGAAACTATGACTTTGGGGGTAACAATGGAAGTAGAAGCAACCATAGTTGCTTAACCAAGAAGAGAAGAGCAAAACTGTTAAAACAATCATGCAGAAGAATTATAATTTTCCTTTGACTTAGGAAGGATAAAACAGAATAGTATTCTTTGTTTTTCTTTTTGAGGAGACTGCATAAGGAGGTTAAGTCAATTGTACTATTCAGTTTATGGAGATAACTTCTTATTAATGGCCTTTAAAATGATTTAACCATTTATTCTCTATCTCTACAACATGACCCATTCTAACTCTATCCTATAGGCAATTACGTTTAATGTAAAGATTATTTTTTCTGTCTTCAAAAACAGTATGTTACATAGTGTTATATGCAATTCTGTAGCTTTTCTTTCTAATGATTATTTGCTATGCTATGTACAGATCTAAAGTTTTGTTCTCAACTGCTGTGTAATGTTCCATGAAGGATATTCACCATACTCTACCTCTCTGGCCCTTGAATGATAGATTTAAAAATTGTGTTAGATCTCAAACCCCTGCAGCACCATCATAGATAAAGCCATGAAAACATTTTTTTTTCATGTCCTTTTACAAAATGAGTGCGAATTGATTTGGGTTATATACCCAAAAATAGAATTGGGGATCAGAACGAAAAAATAATAAAACCTCCATTTTTGCAAGTAAGGCCAAATTAATCTAATTCCTTCATTTCTATAGGGAAATACCCTCTGGAGTATATTTAGCAGTGACTACAACTTAGATATTTCTACACCTCCAGGACCTAGCACAGGGTTTGACAAAGGAAGAAAAGAAGGAACATGTAGAAAAACAGAAGATAAGAAATTACTTACATTGAAGAAGTTAGAATATAAACAACAGGTAATAATAAAATAAAAACATAAAAGGGTTAAGTAAACAGTAAGAAAAATATTAAGAACTATTGATTTAATAGGTATAAAATGTCAAAACAAAACAGAAGACCACTGGTCAAACAACATTTAGAAATTATATACAGTTCTGGATGCTAAAGCATAAGTGAGATACTAAAAAACTGTGTGAGCAGAGGAAAGATTTTTCAGAAGATTAAAGGATCTAGAAACTATGACTTTGGGGGTAACAATGGAAGTAGAAGCAACCATAGTTGCTTAACCAAGAAGAGAAGAGCAAAACTGTTAAAACAATCATGCAGAAGAATTATAATTTTCCTTTGACTTAGGAAGGATAAAACAGAATAGTATTCTTTGTTTTTCTTTTTGAGGAGACTGCATAAGGAGGTTAAGTCAATTGTACTATTCAGTTTATGGAGATAACTTCTTATTAATGGCCTTTAAAATGATTTAACCATTTATTCTCTATCTCTACAACATGACCCATTCTAACTCTATCCTATAGGCAATTACGTTTAATGTAAAGATTATTTTTTCTGTCTTCAAAAACAGTATGTTACATAGTGTTATATGCAATTCTGTAGCTTTTCTTTCTAATGATTATTTGCTATGCTATGTACAGATCTAAAGTTTTGTTCTCAACTGCTGTGTAATGTTCCATGAAGGATATTCACCATACTCTACCTCTCTGGCCCTTGAATGATAGATTTAAAAATTGTGTTAGATCTCAAACCCCTGCAGCACCATCATAGATAAAGCCATGAAAAACATTTTTTTTTACATGTCCTTTTACAAAATGAGTGCGAATTGATTTGGGTTATATACCCAAAAATAGAATTGGAGTGTCAAAAAAAAAAATGGAGTAGAGTCAGAGAAAATCATAGAAACTATCCGTGAAACTAAAAGCTGGTTCTTTGAAAAGATAAACAAAATCAAAAAACCATTAGCCAGACTCCTCAAGGAAAAGAGGGAGATGGTTCAAATCCAAATTAGAAGTGAAAAGGGGCCATTTCAATGGACACTACAGAAATACACAGGATCACAAGAGACTATATAAGCACCTATATACAAACAAAATGAAACATGGAAGAAGTGGATAGATTCTTAGGCAGGTACAACCTTCCTAGACTAAAGCAGAAAAAAAAAGAAAACATGAATAGACCCGTCACAAGTACTGCAATTTTATTTAACTTTTTTTTTTTTACACAGTTTTGTTGTTTATTGCCATACACCAACCTGAATCTGCCATAGTTATACATATACCTCCCTACTCTCGAACCTCCCTCCCATCTCTATCTCCATTCCACCCCTTCAGGTTGCCACAGAGCCCCTGTTTGAGATCCCCTAGTCCCACAGCATATTCCCCTCTCTCCCACTAATGTCCATAAATCTGTTCTCCCATCTAAGTACTAACCAGGCCTGACCCTGCTTAGCTTCCGATATCAGATGAGATCGGGCGCATTCAGGGTGGTATGGCCATAGACCATAAGTCTGTTCTCTATGTCTGACTCTCCACTGCTACTCTGCATATGCATTTATTAGTACCATTTTTCTAGATTCCATATATATGTGTCAATATACAATATTTATCTTTCTATTTTTGACATACTTCAATTCTGTTAATAAAAGTGATTCATATATGCAATTCTGTAGCTTTTCTTTCTAATGATTATTTGCTATGCTATGTACAGATCTAAAGTTTTGTTCTCAACTGCTGTGTAATGTTCCATGAAGGATATTCACCATACTCTACCTCTCTGGCCCTTGAATGATAGATTTAAAAATTGTGTTAGATCTCAAACCCCTGCAGCACCATCATAGATAAAGCCATGAAAAACATTTTTTTTTACATGTCCTTTTACAAAATGAGTGCGAATTGATTTGGGTTATATACCCAAAAATAGAATTGGAGTGTCAAAAAAAAAAATGGAGTAGAGTCAGAGAAAATCATAGAAACTATCCGTGAAACTAAAAGCTGGTTCTTTGAAAAGATAAACAAAATCAAAAAACCATTAGCCAGACTCCTCAAGGAAAAGAGGGAGAAGGTTCAAATCCAAATTAGAAGTGAAAAGGGGCCATTTCAATGGACACTACAGAAATACACAGGATCACAAGAGACTATATAAGCACCTATATACAAACAAAATGAAACATGGAAGAAGTGGATAGATTCTTAGGCAGGTACAACCTTCCTAGACTAAAGCAGAAAAAAAAAGAAAACATGAATAGACCCGTCACAAGTACTGCAATTTTATTTAACTTTTTTTTTTTTACACAGTTTTGTTGTTTATTGCCATACACCAACCTGAATCTGCCATAGTTATACATATACCTCCCTACTCGAACCTCCCTCCCATCTCTATCTCCATTCCACCCCTTCAGGTTGCCACAGAGCCCCTGTTTGAGATCCCCTAGTCCCACAGCATATTCCCCTCTCTCCCACTAATGTCCATAAATCTGTTCTCCCATCTAAGTACTAACCAGGCCTGACCCTGCTTAGCTTCCGATATCAGATGAGATCGGGCGCATTCAGGGTGGTATGGCCATAGACCATAAGTCTGTTCTCTATGTCTGACTCTCCACTGCTACTCTGCATATGCATTTATTAGTACCATTTTTCTAGATTCCATATATATGTGTCAATATACAATATTTATCTTTCTATTTTTGACATACTTCATTCTGTATAATAGGTTCTAGATTCATCCACCTCATTAGAACTGATTCAAATGTATTTCTTTTTATGACTAAGTAATATATTCCGTTGTATATATGTACCACAGCTTCTTTATCCATTCATCTGTCGATGGACATCCAGCTTGCTTCCATGCTCTAGCTATTGTAAATAGTGCTGGAATGAACAATGTGGTACATGTCTTTTTCAATTTTGATTTCCTCAGGGTATATGCCTAATAGTGGGATTGCTTGGTCATATGGTGGTTCTATTGCAAGTTTTTTGAGGAATCTCTATACTGTCTTCCATAGTGACTGTATCAATTTACATTCCCACCTGCAGTGCAAGGGGGTCCCTATTTCTCTACACTCTCTCCATCATTTATTTGTAGACTTTTTGATGATGGCCATTCTGACTGGTGTGGGATGATGCTTCATTGTGGTTTTGATTTGCATTCCTCTAATAGCGAGTGGTGCTGAGCATCTTTTCATGTGTTAATTAGACACCTGTATGTCTTCTTTGGACAAATATCTGTTTAGGTCTTTTGCCCATTTTTTGATTGGATTTTTTGTTTTTCTGGTATTGAGCTGCATGAGCTGCCCATATATTTTGGAGGTTAATTCTTTATCAGTTGTTTCATTTTCTATTATATTCTCCCATTCTGAAGGTTGTCCTTTCACCTTGCTTATAGTTTCCTTAATTGTGCAAACTATTTTAAGCTTAATTAGGTCCACTTTGTTTATTCTTGTTTTTATTTCTATTACTATGGGAGGTGGGTCATAGAGGATCTTGCTGTGGTTTATGTTGGAGAATGTTCTGCCTTTGTTTTCCTCTTGAGGGTTTTGTACTTTCTGGTCTTACATTTAGGTCTTTAATCCATTCTGAGTTTATTTTTGTGTCATTATTTTGTGCATTTTGAACCTGGGAAGTGCACGAGATGCATGGCCACCTGGGTGCCCTCACAGAGCACCCAGGAGCCTGAGCTGCTTAGACCTGGGAACTGCACACCTACTTGGGCTGTGGCAATCACCGTGTAATCTATAGACTATGAACACTGCCCAGACATGCCAGCATTTTTTGTTTGCAGTGTCCCTCCCTCTTCATGGCACAACTGAACAGGTAAACCCAAATAAGTGGTCACATTTGCTCTCTCAATTCAGGGCAGAGATTAGACACGGAAGAGTTCAGACTTGCAAGCAAAGGAGGCCAATCTAAGCAAAGAAAAGAAGAGAGGACTACCCTGAAAGTGGCAGGTGCAACAGATTAAAATCCTGTAGTTATGCTGAGACTGTTCATTTGAGGGGCAACTGTAGACTTTGAGAACAAGTACAAGCCAGAACAAGGGATTATCTGATATGGAACTGATCCCACAGTGTACTTTGTGTGTGTGTGTGTGTGTTTGATTTTTTTTATATTGTACTTTTGAGAGTATAGGCTTTTAATTTTTTCTCCTTGATATTTGTTATTAATTTTGTACCTTTAAGAGTCCTAGCCTTAGTATCCTTTTCACTTAGGGATTTGATCACTGGCTTAATTGCTCTCTTCCCTTTTGACTCTCCCTTTTCTCTTCCTGGTCACCACTATCTCCCTCCTCCCTTTTCTAACTGTCTTCTTTGGACAAATATCTGTTTAGGTCTTTTGCCCATTTTTTGATTGGATTTTTTGTTTTTCTGGTATTGAGCTGCATGAGCTGCCCATATATTTTGGAGGTTAATTCTTTATCAGTTGTTTCATTTTCTATTATATTCTCCCATTCTGAAGGTTGTCCTTTCACCTTGCTTATAGTTTCCTTAATTGTGCAAACTATTTTAAGCTTAATTAGGTCCACTTTGTTTATTCTTGTTTTTATTTCTATTACTATGGGAGGTGGGTCATAGAGGATCTTGCTGTGGTTTATGTTGGAGAATGTTCTGCCTTTGTTTTCCTCTTGAGGGTTTTGTACTTTCTGGTCTTACATTTAGGTCTTTAATCCATTCTGAGTTTATTTTTGTGTCATTATTTTGTGCATTTTGAACCTGGGAAGTGCACGAGATGCATGGCCACCTGGGTGCCCTCACAGAGCACCCAGGAGCCTGAGCTGCTTAGACCTGGGAACTGCACACCTACTTGGGCTGTGGCAATCACCGTGTAATCTATAGACTATGAACACTGCCCAGACATGCCAGCATTTTTTGTTTGCAGTGTCCCTCCCTCTTCATGGCACAACTGAACAGGTAAGCCCAAATAAGTGGTCACATTTGCTCTCTCAATTCAGGGCAGAGATTAGACACGGAAGAGTTCAGACTTGCAAGCAAAGGAGGCCAATCTAAGCAAAGAAAAGAAGAGAGGACTACCCTGAAAGTGGCAGGTGCAACAGATTAAAATCCTGTAGTTATGCTGAGACTGTTCATTTGAGGGGCAACTGTAGACTTTGAGAACAAGTACAAGCCAGAACAAGGGATTATCTGATATGGAACTGATCCCACAGTGTACTTTGTGTGTGTGTGTGTGTGTTTGATTTTTTTTATATTGTACTTTTGAGAGTATAGGCTTTTAATTTTTTCTCCTTGATATTTGTTATTAATTTTGTACCTTTAAGAGTCCTAGCCTTAGTATCCTTTTCACTTAGGGATTTGATCACTGGCTTAATTGCTCTCTTCCCTTTTGACTCTCCCTTTTCTCTTCCTGGTCACCACTATCTCCCTCCTCCCTCTTCTCTTCTCTATATAACTCTGTGAATCTCTTTGGGTGTTTCTGGTTGTGGAGAGCTGTTTTGCCATTATCCTAGGGGTTTTGTCTTTTGTGCTATGTAGACAGAAAAGTCTTGATGCTATTGTAAAAGGGAGACTGAAATCCAGAGACAGGAGGCTCAACTCCATAACTTTGGGACAACATAGAACCTCTGACCCCAGGGAACATTAATAGAAGAGAGCCCACCCCAAAGCCCCCATATCTATGCTGAGACCAAGCTCCAGCCAATAGCCATCAAGCTCCAGTGCAAGAGACGCCACACTAATCCTCCAGCAGAACAGGAACACAACCCCGAACATTAAAAGACAGGCTGCCCAAATCCATACCAAACCCCCAAACACCCCAAAACTCACTACTGGACACTGCATAGCCCTCCAGAGAGATGAGATCCATCTGTATCCACCAGAACAAAGACACAAGTTCCCCAGCTAGGAAACCTTTACAAGCCACTGGTCCAGGGCTACCCACAGAGAGCAGACTCCACAATTAAGAGGAATCATGACCCTGCAGCCAGCAGAAAGCACCGCCCCCCAAACACAGCAAACTAAACAAAATGAAAAGGAAGAGAAATATTCAGCAAGTGAAGGAATGTGCTAAAACTCTAGCAAAACAAACAAAAGAGCAGGAGATAGGGAGTCAATCTGAGAAAGAATTCATAATAATGATAGTCAAGATGATCCAAAATCTTGAAAACAAAGTGGACTTACAGATAAATAGACAAGAGACACAGATTGAGAAGATGCAAGAAATGTTTAACAACGACCTAGAAGAAATAAATAGTCAATCAATAATAAATAATGCAATAACTGAGATGAAAAACACTCTAGAGGGAACCAACAGTAGAGTAACTAAGGCAGAAGAAAGGATAAATGAGCTAGAAAATAGAATCATGGAAATGAATGAGGCAGAGCAGAATAAAGGCTTTTAATTTTTCTCCTTGATATTTGTTATTAATTTTGTACCTTTAAGAGTCCTAGCCTTAGTATCCTTTTCACTTAGGGATTTGATCACTGGCTTAATTGCTCTCTTCCCTTTTGACTCTCCCTTTTCTCTTCCTGGTCACCACTATCTCCCTCCTCCCTCTTCTCTTCTATATAACTCTGTGAATCTCTTTGGGTGTTTCTGGTTGTGGAGAGCTGTTTTGCCATTATCCTAGGGGTTTTGTCTTTTGTGCTATGTAGACAGAAAAGTCTTGATGCTATTGTAAAAGGGAGACTGAAATCCAGAGACAGGAGGCTCAACTCCATAACTTTGGGACAACATAGAACCTCTGACCCCAGGGAACATTAATAGAAGAGAGCCCACCCCAAAGCCCCCATATCTATGCTGAGACCAAGCTCCAGCCAATAGCCATCAAGCTCCAGTGCAAGAGACGCCACACTAATCCTCCAGCAGAACAGGAACACAACCCCGAACATTAAAAGACAGGCTGCCCAAATCCATACCAAACCCCCAAACACCCCAAAACTCACTACTGGACACTGCATAGCCCTCCAGAGAGATGAGATCCATCTGTATCCACCAGAACAAAGACACAAGTTCCCCAGCTAGGAAACCTTTACAAGCCACTGGTCCAGGGCTACCCACAGAGAGCAGACTCCACAATTAAGAGGAATCATGACCCTGCAGCCAGCAGAAAGCACCGCCCCCCAAACACAGCAAACTAAACAAAATGAAAAGGAAGAGAAATATTCAGCAAGTGAAGGAATGTGCTAAAACTCTAGCAAAACAAACAAAAGAGCAGGAGATAGGGAGTCAATCTGAGAAAGAATTCATAATAATGATAGTCAAGATGATCCAAAATCTTGAAAACAAAGTGGACTTACAGATAAATAGACAAGAGACACAGATTGAGAAGATGCAAGAAATGTTTAACAACGACCTAGAAGAAATAAATAGTCAATCAATAATAAATAATGCAATAACTGAGATGAAAAACACTCTAGAGGGAACCAACAGTAGAGTAACTAAGGCAGAAGAAAGGATAAATGAGCTAGAAAATAGAATCATGGAAATGAATGAGGCAGAGCAGAATAAAGAAAAAGGAATAAAAAGAAATGAGGACAGCCTCAGGGACCTCTGGGACAATGTTAAATGCTCCAATGTTCCATTCATAGCTGTCCCAGGAGAAGACAAAAGAAAGAGCATGAGAAAATATTTGAGGAGATAATAGCCAAAAACTTCCCTAAAATAAGGAAGGAAATAGCCACCCAAGTCCAAGAAGCCCAGAGAATCCCATACAGGAGAAACCCAAGGTGAAGCACACCAAGACACATATTAATCAAACTAACAAAATTAAACACAAAGAGCAAATATTAAAAGCACCAAGGGAAAACCAAAAAAAAAAATAACACACAAGGGGATCTCCATAAGGATAACAGCTGGCCTTTCAACAGAAACACTACAGGCCAGAAGGGGATGGCAGGATATATTTAAAACAATGAAAGGGAAAAACCTGCATCAAGATTACTCTACCCATCAAGGATCTCATTCAGATTCAAATGAGAAATCAAAAGGATTTACAGACAAGCAAAAGCTGAGAGAGTTCAGCACCACCAAACCAGCTCTTCAACAGATGCTAAAGGATTTGCTCTAAACAGGAAACACAGAAAAAGTTTATAAAAATGAATCCCAAACAATAAAGTGCATAGTAATGGAATCATATTTGTCAACCATTACCTTAAACATAAATGGATTAAATGCTGCAAACAAAAGACAAAGGCCAAATTGATACAAAAACAAGACCCCTATATATGCCATCAACAAGATATGTTTTTTATCTTTCAATTTGTTGATATTGGTGTTCACGCAGATTGATGTATATTGAAGAATTCTTGCATGCCTGGGATAAACCCCACTTGATCATGAGGTATGATCCTTTTAATGTGTTGTTGGATTCTATCTGCTAGAATTTAGTTGAGGATTTCTAAATCTATGCTCATCAGTGATATTGGCCTGTAATTTTCTTTTTTGGGCGTAGTATCTTTGTCTTGTTTTGGTATCAGAGTGATGGTGTATCCTCATAGAATGCGTTTGTGATTTTTCCTTCCTCTGCAATTTTCTAGAAGAGTTTGGGCAGGATAGGTGTTAGCTTTTCTCTAAACATTCGTAGAATTCACCTGTGAAGCCATCTAGCTTTGGGCTTTTTTTGTTGGAAGATTTTGATTACAGTTTTGATTTCCTTGCTTGTGCTTGGTCTCTTCATATTTCCTATTTCTTCCTTGTTCAGTCTTAGAAGGTTATACTTCTCTAACAATTTGCTCATTTCTTTCAGGCTTTCCATTTTTTTGGCTTATAAATTGCTGATAGTAGTTTCTTACGATCTTTTGTGTTTCTGCATTGTCTGTTCTAACTTCTTTTTTGTTTCTAATTTTATTGATTTGAGTCTTTTCCCTTTTTTTCTTGATGAGTTTGGCTAATGGTTTAACAATTTTGTTTATCTTCTCAAAGAACCAGTTTTTAGTTTTATTGATCTTTGCTATTGTCTGCTTCATTTCTTTTTTCATTTATTTCTGCTCTGATCTGCAAGGTTTCATTTCTGTTTTGTTGTTTACAGCCATACATAAGCCCAAAGACCATGTTTAGAGTCTCTCTAGGTTGCAAGGTTGTAGTTCCTCTTATTATTGTGGAGTCTGCCTCCACTGGATATGGTTGGACCAGTGCTTTGGGAAGTTTTCTTGGATGGGGGAATGGTGTCTGTGTTCTGGCGAGTGGAGCTGGATTTTATCTCCCTGAGTGGCATTGCCATGCTCAGTGATGTGTTTTGGGGTATCTGTGGGCTTGGTATGGCCTTGGGCAGCCTGTCTGCTAATGGGAAGGGTTGTGTTTCTGTTTTACTGACAGTTTGACAAAGCATCTGGTACTGGAGCTTTCTGGCCTTTGGGTGGGGCCTGGTCTTAGTGTTGAGATGGAGGATTTTGGGAGAGCTCTCACTGATTACTGATTAATGTTTCATGTGGTTGAGAGTTCTCTGGTAGTTCAACATCCGAGCCTCAGGTCTCCCATCTCAGAAGTTCAGGCCTGACCCTTTACCATAGCACCAAGACTCCACAAGCAACACAGCACAGAAGAGAAAGAAAGATGGGGGTGGGGGGGGGTGGGGAGAGGGAATGTAAGTCAAACATACAACCAAAAAAAGAATGGACAGACAAAACTGCAAGACAAATGGTGAAAGCAACACTCAACAGAACAAGAACACCCAGAGAAACTCACACACTCACAAAGAGAAAAAAAGAGAGGAAAACAAGAGAAAAAATAGAATAAAAATAGGATCCAAAAAAGAAGAGAACAATCAAGCCAATAAACAAACCCATAAGTGAAAATGAATACTAAAAACTAAACTAACAAAAATAGACAATTGAAAACATGGGAAAAAATGCAATATAACTAAAGAGAACTGGAAAATAGGAAAAATAGAATAAAATTAATTTATTTAAAAATAAGAGCTTTTTAAAAAGGAAAAGGCAAGTTGAAAATTAAAGAAATAATTAAAAGGAATAATAGAATAATGCAAAAAAGAGAAACATATATAAAAGAGTGGTAGTAAGAAGAATATCTTTCTGTATCCTCTGTTGTCCTTGTCACACAGCAAGCGCCAACCAGTCTGCTTACTCATGAAGCTCTCCAATATTTCTAGGAAGGTCTCTGGACTTTCTGCGGGTGCTGCATGGTCAGCTTAGGCTCAAATCTGGTCTTACTCCACATTATACTCTCTTCCAATGTCCACAATTGCTCCCAAGTCCACAGTCTCAGGCTAATTGGGGGGGATTTAATCTGCTGCACTGTAGCTGCATCTCACAGCCCCTGGTGTTTAGCTTGGGTTTCAGCCCGACTTCTGCTTGTAGGGTTGTGTTTCTGTTTTACTGACAGTTTGACAAAGCATCTGGTACTGGAGCTTTCTGGCCTTTGGGTGGGGCCTGGTCTTAGTGTTGAGATGGAGGATTTTGGGAGAGCTCTCACTGATTACTGATTAATGTTTCATGTGGTTGAGAGTTCTCTGGTAGTTCAACATCCGAGCCTCAGGTCTCCCATCTCAGAAGTTCAGGCCTGACCCTTTACCATAGCACCAAGACTCCACAAGCAACACAGCACAGAAGAGAAAGAAAGATGGGGGTGGAGGGGGGGTGGGGAGAGGGAATGTAAGTCAAACATACAACCAAAAAAAGAATGGACAGACAAAACTGCAAGACAAATGGTGAAAGCAACACTCAACAGAACAAGAACACCCAGAGAAACTCACACACTCACAAAGAGAAAAAAAGAGAGGAAAACAAGAGAAAAAATAGAATAAAAATAGGATCCAAAAAAGAAGAGAACAATCAAGCCAATAAACAAACCCATAAGTGAAAATGAATACTAAAAACTAAACTAACAAAAATAGACAATTGAAAACATGGGAAAAAATGCAATATAACTAAAGAGAACTGGAAAATAGGAAAAATAGAATAAAATTAATTTATTTAAAAATAAGAGCTTTTTAAAAAGGAAAAGGCAAGTTGAAAATTAAAGAAATAATTAAAAGGAATAATAGAATAATGCAAAAAAGAGAAAAAATATATAGAGAGAGTGGTAGTAAGAAGAATATCTTTCTGTATCCTCTGTTGTCCTTGTCACACAGCAAGCGCCAACCAGTCTGCTTACTCATGAAGCTCTCCAATATTTCTAGGAAGGTCTCTGGACTTTCTGCGGGTGCTGCATGGTCAGCTTAGGCTCATATCTGGTCTTACTCCACATTATACTCTCTTCCAATGTCCACAATTGCTCCCAAGTCCACAGTCTCAGGCTAATTGGGGGGGATTTAATCTGCTGCACTGTAGCTGCATCTCACAGCCCCTGGTGTTTAGCTTGGGTTTCAGCCCGACTTCTGCTTGTAGGTCACCCTCCAGCAATTGCTCCCTATCAAGACAAGAGGGGGCAAAAGTAGTGACTTATTAGAACTCACTTGCTCAGTAAGGCTGGGGAGAGAGAAGGCTATGGCAGACACAGTGGGGGTGTGTAGGGAATGCCTGCTGTAGCCAAGGCCTGTGGGAAGTTGCTATAGTCTGAGTTGGTTCCTGCACTTCCCCACAGGAGTTGTCCCTGGGTTGTGTCCCTCAGCAGAGCTAAGCTGCATAGGCTCTTAGGAAGGTATGAGCAGTGACCAGTGCCCAATCATGGCTTGGTGGCAACTGCTACCTCTGGGGTTGATACTGCAGCAGCATTTTATCCCCAACCTCTGGCACTCACACAAGCGTTGGTGGTGGCCAGCTGACCTGCATTCTTCCCTCTGGTATCACAAACTGCAATCTTGAGTCACAGTTCCAGCACTTGTGCTGGCTTGGCATATCTTCCTCTGGGATCACAGTCCACAACTATGGCTCTTCCCTCCTAAGTCACTCACGAAGGTGGGGTCCTGCAGTCTGCAAGTGTGTGGAGATAGAGAGTTACTGCAGCAATGATCTCTTGCCTCTCTGGCAGGCCCAGATTTTTCCCTGGACTCCCTCAGTTGGATCATACTAGCCTCCTCAGAGTATTGTCATGGAGGTCAATCAGATTCCTCTTCCTGGGGTCCAGCTCCCCCAAGCCTGAGCCTCAGCACCCAGCCCCTACTCACCATGGTGGGTGTGAAAACAGTGTTTTGGCTAGGAATGTTGCTTTGAAAGTGGATTAGTGCTGGTAATGATCTCTATGGTGAACTATTTTACTTTCCAAGCATCTATTGCTGTGTTCTCTTCTAAGGTTCCAAAACTCCCCCTCATCCCTACCTGTGAGGGAGTTTCCAAGTGTCGAGAAAGATTTCCTCCTTCACAGCTCCCTTCCTGAGGCAGGGATTTGCCTGTCACAAATCCTTTGTCTATTTTTTAAAAATATCTTTTGCCCTACATCATTCTGTGGAAATTAGCTTGCCTTTTTCAAAGTCTTTTAGGGTGTTTTGCCAAGTGTTTAGGAAAAAAAAATAAAAATGGTGTTTAGCTTGGGTTTCAGCCCGACTTCTGCTTGTAGGTCACCCTCCAGCAATTGCTCCCTATCAAGACAAGAGGGGGCAAAAGTAGTGACTTATTAGAACTCACTTGCTCAGTAAGGCTGGGGAGAGAAGGCTATGGCAGACACAGTGGGGTGTGTAGGGAATGCCTGCTGTAGCCAAGGCCTGTGGGAAGTTGCTATAGTCTGAGTTGGTTCCTGCACTTCCCCACAGGAGTTGTCCCTGGGTTGTGTCCCTCAGCAGAGCTAAGCTGCATAGGCTCTTAGGAAGGTATGAGCAGTGACCAGTGCCCAATCATGGCTTGGTGGCAACTGCTACCTCTGGGGTTGATACTGCAGCAGCATTTTATCCCCAACCTCTGGCACTCACACAAGCGTTGGTGGTGGCCAGCTGACCTGCATTCTTCCCTCTGGTATCACAAACTGCAATCTTGAGTCACAGTTCCAGCACTTGTGCTGGCTTGGCATATCTTCCTCTGGGATCACAGTCCACAACTATGGCTCTTCCCTCCTAAGTCACTCACGAAGGTGGGGTCCTGCAGTCTGCAAGTGTGTGGAGATAGAGAGTTACTGCAGCAATGATCTCTTGCCTCTCTGGCAGGCCCAGATTTTTCCCTGGACTCCCTCAGTTGGATCATACTAGCCTCCTCAGAGTATTGTCATGGAGGTCAATCAGATTCCTCTTCCTGGGGTCCAGCTCCCCCAAGCCTGAGCCTCAGCACCCAGCCCCTACTCACCATGGTGGGTGTGAAAACAGTGTTTTGGCTAGGAATGTTGCTTTGAAAGTGGATTAGTGCTGGTAATGATCTCTATGGTGAACTATTTTACTTTCCAAGCATCTATTGCTGTGTTCTCTTCTAAGGTTCCAAAACTCCCCCTCATCCCTACCTGTGAGGGAGTTTCCAAGTGTCGAGAAAGATTTCCTCCTTCACAGCTCCCTTCCTGAGGCAGGGATTTGCCTGTCACAAATCCTTTGTCTATTTTTTAAAAATATCTTTTGCCCTACATCATTCTGTGGAAATTAGCTTGCCTTTTTTCAAAGTCTAGGGTGTTTTGCCAGTGTTAGGTGTTCTGTAGGAGTTGCTCACATGCAGAGGTATTTTTGATGTATTTGTGGGGAGGAAGGTGATACCCAATCTAACTCTTCTGTCATCTCATGTGGGTCTCCCAAATAGACTTTAGACAAATGCCATAAAGAAAACAGTGGACATTATATAATGATAAAGGGAAGAAGGATATATTAAATTCATTAATATATGCACCCAATAGGGGAATTCTCAAATAAGTAAAACAAATAATAATAAACATAAAAGGAGAAATGGACAATAATACAATAATAGTAGGAGACTTTAAAAATCTATTGACACCAATGGACAGTTCTTCCAGAAATAAAATCAATAACGCAATGGAGGTCTTAAATGATGAAATAGAGCAGTTTGACCTAATTGATATCTATAGGACACTACATTCAATACATATTCTTTTCAAGAACACACAAAAGATTTCTAGAGTGGACCACATATGTCACAAAACAAGTTTCAACGAATTCAAGAGGATAGAAATTATAACAAGCATCTTTTCTCATGTGAACCAGAGATAAACAGCAAAATTTTAAAAATGGGAAATAACAAACATGTGGAACCTAAAAAAAATACTACCAAAAAAATCTAATCAGTCAGTGATGAAGTCAAAGAGGAAATTGGAAAATATCTCAAGACAAATGACAGTGAAAACACAAGCTTACAAAATGTATGGAATGCAGAAAATCAGTTCTAAGAGGGAAGTTCATAGCAATATAGGCCTTAATCCAGAAACAAAAAAACAAAAGTCTCAAATAGAAAAATCTAACTTACCACCTAAAAGATTGGAAAAAAAAAAAAAAAGAGATAACAGAACTCAAAGTCAGTAGTAGGAAGGAAATAATAACAATCAGTGACGAGATAAATAAAATATGTATTAACAGTAAAAACAATAAAAATGATTAATGAAACCAAGAACTGTTTTTTAAAAAGATAAAGTCAAAAACCTCTATCCAGATTCATGAAGAAGAAGAGAGAAAAGACCCAAATCAATGAAATAAGAAGTGAAAGAGGAGAAGTAAAAACCTCAGAAACACAAAAAATCATAAAAAAATAATTGGACCACCTAGAAGAAATGGTCAAGGTTCTAGAAATATATAGCCTGCCAAAACTAAGCCAAGAAAAATTAGGTAATTTTAACAGGTCAATCACTAGAAGTGAAATACAATTTGTAATAATAATAAAACTCTATACGAACAAAATTCTAGGATTGGAGAACTTCTCCAAGGAATTCTACCAAGCATACAAAGAATTTACACCTATCCTCCTCAAACTAGTATTCCAAAAAATTGAAGAGAAAGAAACATTCCCAAAATCATTTTATAAAGCCACCATCATCCTGATATCAAAACCAGACAAAGACACTACAAAAAAAAAAGAAGAAGAAGAAAGAAAGAAAAAGAAATTTATAAATCAGTATCTTTAATGATTATAGAGAGGAATCCTCAACAAAATGTTATCAGTCCAAATCAAACAATACATAACAAAGGATCATACACTATGATCAAGTTGGATTCATTCCTGGGTCACAAATATAGTTCAACATACACAAACCAGTCTATGTGAAATACTATATTAACAAAAGTTAAGACAAATGATATGATCATCTCAATAGATACAGAAAAAGCATTTGACAAAATTCAACATATGTTTTTGATGGAGGCTTACCAAAGTGGGTATATAGGGAACATATTTCAACACAATAAAAGCCATTTATGACAAATCCACAGCTGATTCAATACTCAAAGATGAAGATCTGAAAGCCTTCCTACTGAATTCAGGAACAAGATAAGGATGCCCATCTCACTACTCCTATTCAACATAGTTTTGGAAACTCTGGCCACAGCAATTAGACAAGAAAATGAAATCAAATGTATACAACTTGGAAAAGGAAGAGATAAAAATTTTCACTATTCACAGATGACATTATCAGAATAAATGAATTCAGCAAGGTATAAAGAAGATTTTAATATTTTGATACAGAAATCTTAAGATACAGAAATATTTTGCATTTCTTTACATTAACAATGAAATGCCAGAAAGAGAAAGAAAAACAAACAACATCAAAACAATCCCATTTAAGATCTTGTTCAAAAAATACCTTGAAATAAACTAAGGAAGTAACTATACACTGGAGAGTCTAAAATATTAATTAAGGAAATGAAGATCATTTGAAAAAATGAAAAGATATTCCATGCTCTTGGATGAGAAGAACTAATATTGTTAAGATGACCATGCTGGGAGGCGTAAAGGAAGTAGCATGAACACCTGTACTATTATATGTAAAGAAAATAGCTTAGGTCATTGCGCTGTGAGAAAAGGGGAGCCTGCAGGGGTGCTGTGCGATGGTCTGGAGGGGTGGAATGGGGGGGGATATGCATATGAATAATCTGGGAACATACATATCTGTAAACAACAAAGCTCTTTGTAAACTAAATGACATGCTATCCAAAAAAGAGAAGAAGAAGAAAGAAAGAAAAAGAAATTTATAAATCAGTATCTTTAATGATTATAGAGAGGAATCCTCAACAAAATGTTATCAGTCCAAATCAAACAATACATAACAAAGGATCATACACTATGATCAAGTTGGATTCATTCCTGGGTCACAAATATAGTTCAACATACACAAACCAGTCTATGTGAAATACTATATTAACAAAAGTTAAGACAAATGATATGATCATCTCAATAGATACAGAAAAAGCATTTGACAAAATTCAACATATGTTTTTGATGGAGGCTTACCAAAGTGGGTATATAGGGAACATATTTCAACACAATAAAAGCCATTTATGACAAATCCACAGCTGATTCAATACTCAAAGATGAAGATCTGAAAGCCTTCCTACTGAATTCAGGAACAAGATAAGGATGCCCATCTCACTACTCCTATTCAACATAGTTTTGGAAACTCTGGCCACAGCAATTAGACAAGAAAATGAAATCAAATGTATACAACTTGGAAAAGGAAGAGATAAAAATTTTCACTATTCACAGATGACATTATCAGAATAAATGAATTCAGCAAGGTATAAAGAAGATTTTAATATTTTGATACAGAAATCTTAAGATACAGAAATATTTTGCATTTCTTTACATTAACAATGAAATGCCAGAAAGAGAAAGAAAAACAAACAACATCAAAACAATCCCATTTAAGATCTTGTTCAAAAAATACCTTGAAATAAACTAAGGAAGTAACTATACACTGGAGAGTCTAAAATATTAATTAAGGAAATGAAGATCATTTGAAAAAATGAAAAGATATTCCATGCTCTTGGATGAGAAGAACTAATATTGTTAAGATGACCATGCTGGGAGGCGTAAAGGAAGTAGCATGAACACCTGTACTATTATATGTAAAGAAAATAGCTTAGGTCATTGCGCTGTGAGAAAAGGGGAGCCTGCAGGGGTGCTGTGCGATGGTCTGGAGGGGTGGAATGGGGGGGGATATGCATATGAATAATCTGGGAACATACATATCTGTAAACAACAAAGCTCTGTAAAAGTTAAAAATGAAATGAAAGTTTTTTCTGAAAAATGACCATGCTATCCAAAGCAATCTATAGATTTAATGTAAGCTTTATCAAAATACTCATGATATTTTTCTCAGAAATAGAAGACATAATCCAAAATTTATTTGGAACAACAAAAGACCCAGAATTGCCAAAGCAACCCTGAAGAAAAAGAATAAAGCTGGAATATAGTCTGGATTTCAGACTGTATTACACAAGTCTAGGAATGAAAACTGTGATATTGGCACAAAGAGAGATATATAGACCAATGAAACAGAATAGAGAGCCCAGCAATAAAGCAACCCACCTCTGGTCAATTAATTTATAGCAAAAAAGACAAGAATGTGCAATGGAGAAAGTCTCTTCAACAAGTGGTGTTGGAAAAGCTGGACAGCTACAAGCAAATCAATGAGATTAGAATACTCCTTCCCAGTATATACAAAAATAAACTCATAATGGCTTAAACTTAAGTATAAGATATGACTCTACAAAATTTCTAGAGGAGAATATAGGCATCAAATTTTAGAACATAAATACATTCTACCAATATTTACGTACATCAGTCTCCCAAGGTAAAGGAAAAAAAAGGCAAAAATAAATAGGACTACATCAAACTTAAAAGATTTTGCACATTAACTAAATGAAAAGACATATTTGCAAATGTTACAAGCAAATAGCTCATATGACTAAAAAAAAAATGAAAAAAAATGACAAAAGACCTAAGAAACATTTTTCCAAAGAAGACATACAGATGGGCAACAGGTACTTGAAAAGAAGTTCACAATTTAGAATTATTAGGGAAATGTACATCAAAACCACAATGAGTTATCACCTCACATGGGTCAAAATGGCCATTATCAAAAATACACAAGTAATTTCTGCTGCAGAGGGTGTGGATAAAAGGGAACACTCCTGTTCTGTTGGTGAGAATGTAATTGGTACAGTCACTATGAAAAAAAGTATGGAGGTTCCTTGAAAAAATATATATAGAGAGAGAACTACAATCCAGTAGCCCGCCCTTGAGTGTATATACAGAATATATATATATATATATATATATATATATATATACACACACACACACACACACACACTTACATGTATTATTGTTAACTTGGGCCTTAAGTTGTATACTACATGTCCAGAACCTATTCATTTTGTATAACTAAAATTTTGTGCCTTTGACCTGTCAACAGTTCTTCACTTTTCCCTCTTCTCAAATCCTTTGTAAGCAATATTTTACACTCTGCTTCTGCATTTGCTTAAATTTCTTATAGAAGTAGAATAGTGTAGTATTTGTATTTGTCTTTCTGTGTCTGGGTTATTTCATTTAGCATAACATCCTCCAGATACATCCAGGTTGTTCCAAATGGCACGGTTCGTCATTTTTTATAGGTTAATATTCCATTGTATTTATATACCACCTTTTCTTTGCCCATTCATCTATTGATAGGTATTTAGGAAGTGTCCATATCCTGATTATTGTGAATAATGTTGCAATGAATATTGATTGGAGCTTAGATATCATTTTGAGATTCGGATGTCAACACTTTTGGACATGTATCTAGAAGTGGGATTATTGGATCATAAGATATTTCTTGGCTTTGTCATTCCAGTTGCTATGTCATGTCTGACTCTTTTGCAGCCCCATAGACTGTGTAGCCTGCCAGGTTCCCCCGTCCATGGGATTTCCCAGGTAAGAATACTGCTGTGGGTTACTGTATCCTTCTCCAGGGGATCTTCCTGACTGAGAGATAGAACCTGCATCTCTTCCTTTACCACTGAGCCACCAGGGAAGAACCCTAAGGTATTTCTATATTTAGCTTTTTGAAGTACCTCCACAGGTTTTCCATAGTGGCTGCAACAATTTACATAGCCTCCAACAGTGTACAGGGCAACCTATTTCTTAACATCCTCACGGAAGTCTTCATCTTTGTTATTTCTTAAGTTTTTCTGAGTTATCACCTCACATGGGTCAAAATGGCCATTATCAAAAATACACAAGTAATTTCTGCTGCAGAGGGTGTGGATAAAAGGGAACACTCCTGTTCTGTTGGTGAGAATGTAATTGGTACAGTCACTATGAAAAAAAGTATGGAGGTTCCTTGAAAAAATATATATATAGAGAGAACTACAATCCAGTAGCCCGCCCTTGAGTGTATATACAGAATATATATATATATATATATATATATATATACACACACACACACACACACACACTTACATGTATTATTGTTAACTTGGGCCTTAAGTTGTATACTACATGTCCAGAACCTATTCATTTTGTATAACTAAAATTTTGTGCCTTTGACCTGTCAACAGTTCTTCACTTTTCCCTCTTCTCAAATCCTTTGTAAGCAATATTTTACACTCTGCTTCTGCATTTGCTTAAATTTCTTATAGAAGTAGAATAGTGTAGTATTTGTATTTGTCTTTCTGTGTCTGGGTTATTTCATTTAGCATAACATCCTCCAGATACATCCAGGTTGTTCCAAATGGCACGGTTCGTCATTTTTTATAGGTTAATATTCCATTGTATTTATATACCACCTTTTCTTTGCCCATTCATCTATTGATAGGTATTTAGGAAGTGTCCATATCCTGATTATTGTGAATAATGTTGCAATGAATATTGATTGGAGCTTAGATATCATTTTGAGATTCGGATGTCAACACTTTTGGACATGTATCTAGAAGTGGGATTATTGGATCATAAGATATTTCTTGGCTTTGTCATTCCAGTTGCTATGTCATGTCTGACTCTTTTGCAGCCCCATAGACTGTGTAGCCTGCCAGGTTCCCCCGTCCATGGGATTTCCCAGGTAAGAATACTGCTGTGGGTTACTGTATCCTTCTCCAGGGGATCTTCCTGACTGAGAGATAGAACCTGCATCTCTTCCTTTACCACTGAGCCACCAGGGAAGAACCCTAAGGTATTTCTATATTTAGCTTTTTGAAGTACCTCCACAGGTTTTCCATAGTGGCTGCAACAATTTACATAGCCTCCAACAGTGTACAGGGCAACCTATTTCTTAACATCCTCACGGAAGTCTTCATCTTTGTTATTTCTTATTTTCAGTTTTTTTGGTAATAGTCATTCTGGTAGGTGCAAAGTGATACACATTTTTTTCCATTTGCATTTCCCTGATGACTAGTGATACTGAACACCTTCTCATACACTTGTTTGTATAAAGCAGGACATTTGTCTTCTTTTGAGAAACATCTATTCAGATTCTTTGCCCAATTTTTAATGGTTCCTTCTATATTTTGGATATTAATCTCATCAGATATATCTTTTGTATACATTTTTTTCTATTCCATAGTTTGCTTTCACATTTTGTTATTTCTTTTGCTGTGCAATAACTTTTTAGTTTGATATAATTCTGCTTGTCTGTTTTCACTTTTTTTGCCTGAGCATTTGGTGTCATATCCAATAAATCATTATGAAATCCAGTATTTCATTTTTTCCAAGTTTCCTTCAAGAGTTTTACAGTAACATACATGTCTATAAACAACAAAACTCTAAAAAAAATTTAAATAAATAAATAAAAGTTTTACAGTTACAGGTTTTATGTTTATACCTTCAGTGCACTTAAGAGTTGATTTTTGTATATGGTGTGAGATAATGACCTAACTTTATTCTTCTGCATGTGTATATCCAATTTTCCTATCACCAGATTTATTGAAGAAAATAATCTTTTTCCAGTTTTGTGTTCTTGTTTGGGCAGGGTGGGGTGGGGTGGTGTGTGACTGCCATGTGGCTTGTAGGATCTTTGTTTCCCCAACCAGGGATTGAATCTGGGCCCTCAGCATAGAAAGCTGAGTTTCAACCTCTGGATGAATTCCTAGAGAATTCCCAGGACTCTTGATACACTTCTTAAAGATCAGTCGAGTGTAGATGCGTGGGCTTATTTCTGAGCTCTCTACTATATTCCATTGTTTTATATGTTTGTTTTAATGCCAGTACTATAGTTGTTTTTTTTTTTTTTTAATGTGCCACTTTTCTTTTATTCTAAATTCAAATGACAGGTAACTTCAAAGTTTTGTCTTTTCTGAAAAAACATTAAGATAAATGTCTGAAAGAGTAAAATTGCTAGATAGTAGAATGCACAGATTGACTCAAGCACAGTTCTGGCACACCGACTTTAGAATGCCAACCCGCTCTCTTAGGAATGCAAGATACTTGAATACTTATTCCTTCTGTACTCTAGTTTTGTATAATTGTAACAGTTCTATAATGTAACAGTAAGTGTAATGCTTTCCGCCTTGATCATCTTCTTGTAAAACTTCTTTTGAGAAACATCTATTCAGATTCTTTGCCCAATTTTTAATGGTTCCTTCTATATTTTGGATATTAATCTCATCAGATATATCTTTTGTATACATTTTTTTCTATTCCATAGTTTGCTTTCACATTTTGTTATTTCTTTTGCTGTGCAATAACTTTTTAGTTTGATATAATTCTGCTTGTCTGTTTTCACTTTTTTTGCCTGAGCATTTGGTGTCATATCCAATAAATCATTATGAAATCCAGTATTTCATTTTTTCCAAGTTTCCTTCAAGAGTTTTACAGTAACATACATGTCTATAAACAACAAAACTCTAAAAAAAATTTAAATAAATAAATAAAAGTTTTACAGTTACAGGTTTTATGTTTATACCTTCAGTGCACTTAAGAGTTGATTTTTGTATATGGTGTGAGATAATGACCTAACTTTATTCTTCTGCATGTGTATATCCAATTTTCCTATCACCAGATTTATTGAAGAAAATAATCTTTTTCCAGTTTTGTGTTCTTGTTTGGGCAGGGTGGGGTGGGGTGGTGTGTGACTGCCATGTGGCTTGTAGGATCTTTGTTTCCCCAACCAGGGATTGAATCTGGGCCCTCAGCATAGAAAGCTGAGTTTCAACCTCTGGATGAATTCCTAGAGAATTCCCAGGACTCTTGATACACTTCTTAAAGATCAGTCGAGTGTAGATGCGTGGGCTTATTTCTGAGCTCTCTACTATATTCCATTGTTTTATATGTTTGTTTTAATGCCAGTACTATAGTTGTTTTTTTTTTTTTTTAATGTGCCACTTTTCTTTTATTCTAAATTCAAATGACAGGTAACTTCAAAGTTTTGTCTTTTCTGAAAAAACATTAAGATAAATGTCTGAAAGAGTAAAATTGCTAGATAGTAGAATGCACAGATTGACTCAAGCACAGTTCTGGCACACCGACTTTAGAATGCCAACCCGCTCTCTTAGGAATGCAAGATACTTGAATACTTATTCCTTCTGTACTCTAGTTTTGTATAATTGTAACAGTTCTATAATGTAACAGTAAGTGTAATGCTTTCCGCCTTGATCATCTTCTTGTAAAATTTCTTTGGGCATGTTAGGTCTTTAATGGTTCCAAGTGAATTCTAGGATTATTTTTTCTATTTCTGAAAAGAGTATCATTGGGATTTTAGTATGGATTGCATTGAAACTATAAAATACTTGGGCAATATGGATATTTTAACTATTAATTCTTTCAATCCATGAACATGGGATGTTCTTTCATTTATTTGTCTTCTTCACATTCTTTTATCAATGTTTCATAGTTGTTGGTGTACAAGTTTTTCACCGCCTTGATTAAGCTTATTCCCAAGCATTTTATTCTTTTTCATGATGCTATAAAGATTTTTTAATTTTCTTTTTTGGACAAATTTTTGTGTATAGACATGCAACTGATTTTTGTATGTTGACTTGTACATTCTGAAAATTTACTGAATTCATATATTGGTTCTAACAGCTTTTGGTGAAGTCTGCAGGACCTATAGATCTATGTTCTATATAGATCGTATCATCTGCAAACAGATTATCTTGCTACTTTCTTTCTGATTTGGCTGCCATTTCCTCCTTTTTGTTACATAGTTGCTCTTTCTAGGATTTATAGCACTCTGTTGAACAGAAGTAGCAAAAGACAGCATTCTTTTTTGTTGTAGTTTGTTTCTGATTTTAGGGGCAAATTTTTAGGCTGTCATCATTGCTATGGGTTTTCACACATGACCTCTATTACACTGAAGAAGTTTCCTTCTATTCCTAGTTTTAGTGCTTTATGTTTTGAGAGATTATTGAATTTTGTCAAATGCTTTTTTTCTGGTGTGAATTGAGATGATCATGTGGAATTTTCCTTCATCATATTAATATGATATTACATTGATAGATTTAAATGTGTCGAAGCATCCTTGCATTCCAAGAGCAAATCCACTTCGTCATGATATGATTCCTTTCTGTTTCTGTTTGGTAGTATTTTGTTGAGGGTTATTGTATCAATATTTGTAAGGAATATTGATGTGTAGTTTTCTTAAGTGTCTTTATCAGACTTTTGTAATGGTTCTATAATGTAACAGTAAGTGTAATGCTTTCCGCCTTGATCATCTTCTTGTAAAATTTCTTTGGGCATGTTAGGTCTTTAATGGTTCCAAGTGAATTCTAGGATTATTTTTTCTATTTCTGAAAAGAGTATCATTGGGATTTTAGTATGGATTGCATTGAAACTATAAAATACTTGGGCAATATGGATATTTTAACTATTAATTCTTTCAATCCATGAACATGGGATGTTCTTTCATTTATTTGTCTTCTTCACATTCTTTTATCAATGTTTCATAGTTGTTGGTGTACAAGTTTTTCACCGCCTTGATTAAGCTTATTCCCAATCTTTTTATTTATTTTCATGATGCTATAAAGATTTTTTAATTTTCTTTTTTGGACAAATTTTTGTGTATAGACATGCAACTGATTTTTGTATGTTGACTTGTACATTCTGAAAATTTACTGAATTCATATATTGGTTCTAACAGCTTTTGGTGAAGTCTGCAGGACCTATAGATCTATGTTCTATATAGATCGTATCATCTGCAAACAGATTATCTTGCTACTTTCTTTCTGATTTGGCTGCCATTTCCTCCTTTTTGTTACATAGTTGCTCTTTCTAGGATTTATAGCACTCTGTTGAACAGAAGTAGCAAAAGACAGCATTCTTTTTTGTTGTAGTTTGTTTCTGATTTTAGGGGCAAATTTTTAGGCTGTCATCATTGCTATGGGTTTTTCACACATGACCTCTATTACACTGAAGAAGTTTCCTTCTATTCCTAGTTTTAGTGCTTTATGTTTTGAGAGATTATTGAATTTTGTCAAATGCTTTTTTTCTGGTGTGAATTGAGATGATCATGTGGAATTTTCCTTCATCATATTAATATGATATTACATTGATAGATTTAAATGTGTCGAAGCATCCTTGCATTCCAAGAGCAAATCCACTTCGTCATGATATGATTCCTTTCTGTTTCTGTTTGGTAGTATTTTGTTGAGGGTTATTGTATCAATATTTGTAAGGAATATTGATGTGTAGTTTTCTTAAGTGTCTTTATCAGACTTTTGTATCAGGATATTTAGTTCATAAAATCAGAGGTGTTCTTTAACATTTTGGATGAATTAAAAAAGTATTATAGGGCTTCCCTGGTGGTCCAGTGGGTAAGGACACTGCCTTGCACTGGTGCAAAGGGCGCCAGTTCCATCCCTGGCCTGGGAAGATCCCACCTGCCACGGAGCGGCTGGACCTATGTGTCCAGTTACCGAGCCGGAGCTCTGGAGCGCATGTGCCCAGAGCCGGTGCTCTGTGACAACAGAGGCCACCGCGATGGGAGGCCCACATGGGCCAAAGAACAAAGATGGATGAAAATAGATAAATGAAAGACAAATAGAAGTGGCCCACCCGCCCCCCCCCCTCCCCAACCCACGCCCCCCCCCAAATAAATTTAAACAACATAGTTTTTTTTTTTTTAAAAAAAGAAGTATTATAGTTAGTTTTCATTTAAATTTTTGGTGAAATGCACCTGACTGTCCAGTGAAGCCATTTGGACAACAGTTTTTTTGGTTGGGAATTTTTTTGACTACCAATTCAATGTCTTTACTTGGTGCAGATTCATTCAGATTTATTTCTTTTTGAGTTATGGTTGATACTGTGTTTCTAGGAAATTTTTTAATTTAGTTCATACAATTGTGATACCTTACAGTGAACAGTGTCAGATTCTTGATCTCTGAAGGAGAAAATTTCACTTTGGAACCAAAAGATTCAGTTTTGGTCACTCAGAGCTTTATGCAGCAAAAGACTTATTAAAGTAAAATGGGACAGAGAAAGCTTCCAGGGAAAGGCACTGGAAGGGAGTAGGACAGTAAGTTAGTTTAGGTGAGACATTATGTACTTTTCCTGTTGGTTATCATTAACAAATAGATCAAAAGAATAGCTCAATGTTGTAAAGGTCTTACATTACAACCTGACCCCCCCCCCCCCATCCACAACATCTTTAGATAACATAGATACAAGATTAGTCTGAAGGAATGGGTTCCTGTTAAGGAGAAAAGTGGCCTTGAGCAAGATACATTGTTGTTATAATCATTAGCTCTGGGCTTCAAGAAAATCTTAGGACAAACAGAGAGTTCTGTAGGTGTGGCAACCATCATGAAGGTTAAAAAGGATTCTCCTCCCTTCTCCCCCTCTTTCTTGGGGGTTCCATGGTCTTCCTATCAACTTGTCAAAGAATCAGCTCTCTGATTCAGTTGGTATACATCTGTTATAATGTTCTATTAAGATTATTTTTGTTTCTATAAAATCTGTAGTAATATCTTTGCTTTTATTTCTGATTTTAGTAATCTGAATCTTCTTTTCTTTTTTCTTAGTGAGTTGAGCAAAAGATTTGTAAATTTTGTTGATCTCTCCAAAGAATCAACTTTTAAAAATATTTGTTTGGCTGGGCTCAGTCTTAGTTGTGGCATGTGGGATCTTCTATCTTTCTTGCAGCATGTGGGATCTTTTTTAGGTTAAGCATGAGGCATCTTTAGTTGTGGCATGTGAACTCTCATTTGTGGCATGCAGGATTTAGTTCCCTGACAAGGGTTCAAACCCAGGCCCCAAGCATTGGGAGCACAGAATCTTAGCCACTAGACCACCAGGGAAGTCCCAGGAATATTTTAACTTATTTTTCTATAGTTTCTTCTCTACTCTATTTGGTTGGGAATTTTGACTACCAATTCAATGTCTTTACTTGGTGCAGATTCATTCAGATTTATTTCTTTTTGAGTTATGGTTGATACTGTGTTTCTAGGAAATTTTTTAATTTAGTTCATACAATTGTGATACCTTACAGTGAACAGTGTCAGATTCTTGATCTCTGAAGGAGAAAATTTCACTTTGGAACCAAAAGATTCAGTTTTGGTCACTCAGAGCTTTATGCAGCAAAAGACTTATTAAAGTAAAATGGGACAGAGAAAGCTTCCAGGGAAAGGCACTGGAAGGGAGTAGGACAGTAAGTTAGTTTAGGTGAGACATTATGTACTTTTCCTGTTGGTTATCATTAACAAATAGATCAAAAGAATAGCTCAATGTTGTAAAGGTCTTACATTACAACCTGACCCCCATCCACAACATCTTTAGATAACATAGATACAAGATTAGTCTGAAGGAATGGGTTCCTGTTAAGGAGAAAAGTGGCCTTGAGCAAGATACATTGTTGTTATAATCATTAGCTCTGGGCTTCAAGAAAATCTTAGGACAAACAGAGAGTTCTGTAGGTGTGGCAACCATCATGAAGGTTAAAAAGGATTCTCCTCCCTTCTCCCCCTCTTTCTTGGGGGTTCCATGGTCTTCCTATCAACTTGTCAAAGAATCAGCTCTCTGATTCAGTTGGTATACATCTGTTATAATGTTCTATTAAGATTATTTTTGTTTCTATAAAATCTGTAGTAATATCTTTGCTTTTATTTCTGATTTTAGTAATCTGAATCTTCTTTTCTTTTTTCTTAGTGAGTTGAGCAAAAGATTTGTAAATTTTGTTGATCTCTCCAAAGAATCAACTTTTAAAAATATTTGTTTGGCTGGGCTCAGTCTTAGTTGTGGCATGTGGGATCTTCTATCTTTCTTGCAGCATGTGGGATCTTTTTTAGGTTAAGCATGAGGCATCTTTAGTTGTGGCATGTGAACTCTCATTTGTGGCATGCAGGATTTAGTTCCCTGACAAGGGTTCAAACCCAGGCCCCAAGCATTGGGAGCACAGAATCTTAGCCACTAGACCACCAGGGAAGTCCCAGGAATATTTTAACTTATTTTTCTCTATAGTTTATTCTCTACTCTATTTTTTTCTCTGCTCTAATCTTTAATGTCTTCTTCATTTTGCTAGCTTTGATTTCTCCTCATTTTTCTGGTTGTTGTTCTTCCTTAAGATATAGTTAGGTTATTAATTGGAGATTTTTCTTCCTTAATATTTTTCTTCCTTAATATAGGTATACAGGTATACAATTTCCTTTTAGCCTTGATTTTGGTTACCACATAAACTTTAACATATTGTTTTTTGATTTTTATCACAGTATTTGCTAATGTTCCTTATGATTTACTCTTTAATCCATTGGATTTTTAGAGTCTGTTGTTTAATTTCCACATAATTGTGTACTTTCTAGTTTTCCTCTGTTTTGGAATCTAGGTTCATTACACTGTGATCAGAATGTAACTCTGTAATATCTTTAAAGATCTTTAAAGATGCTTGGTCTTTTAAAAATTTACTAAAGCTTGTTTCGTGGCCTAACATATGGTCTATTCCAAACAATGTATCAAGTACACTTAAGAAGAACGTGTACTCGGCTGTTACTGAGTGGAGTGTTCTGCATATGTCTGTGTGAATTGTGAAATCAGTAAACACATTACGTTGCAGCCATCAGTGCCTATAGCCATCCCAGACTTTATACCCCAAGGAAATTCAGAATGGTTAAAAATAGGATACTGGCTTTAGATGGGGTGCATGTCAAAGGAATGTTTTCAATGAGGCCATACACTTGAACTCTGCAATACATAGAAAAGTGCTAAATTCATTAACTTGAGATGTTTTGAGTTTCTTTAATTAACAGTCTTTTGATGTTCTGACTACCTGATTTTTGTTGCAAAACTTCTATGTATCCTGTCTCATCCTCTGAAGAGGTAACTCTTCAGAGCAGTCCCTCACAGCTACATGAGAGGCTGTCTTCTGGGATTAAGTCGTCAGAAAGTCTTAAAGCATCATTGCTAGCTTTTCGGTAGTACATTCTTTTTTTTCAGTCAACATCTGTTAGGTGAGATTGACTTGCAGTATTGTTTACATTCTCTATTTTCTTTCATCTGGTTCTCCAATCTACTACTGTAAATGATTATTGAAATATTCAGCTATAATTGTCGAACTATTTTCCCTTCAATTCTGTGAATGTATGCTTCAGTACATTATGGGGCTCATTTTGGTACATATATGTTCACAATTATGTCTTGTTGAATTAACTTTTGTTTCTTTATCTTTTGTAAGTTTTTTTTTTTTTTAAATGAAGATTTTTGGTGGGGGGGCAGGGGGGGCACTTCTATTAGTCTTTCATTTGTTTCCATCTTTGTTCTTTTGGCCTGTGTGGGCCTCCCATTGCAGTGGCCTCTCTCGCTGCAGAGCACTGGCTCTGGGTGCACGCGCTCCAGAGCTCCGGTTCCGTAGTTGGACACTTTGGTCTAGCCACTCTGGTGGGATCTGCCCAGGCCAGGGATCGAACCAGTGCCCCTTGCACTGCAAGGCGGTATCCTTACCCAGTGGACCACCAGGGGAGCTCTCTTGTAAGTTTTTAAACTGATGTCTATTATGTCTAAATTAGTATAGCCCACTCAGCTTACTTTTGGTTAATATTTACATCAAATATCTGTTTCCATCCTTACACTTTCAGTCGCCTATCTTTAGATCTAAAAGTTCTTTTGAAAACTGTATATACTTGGATAATTTTTCTGACCTGTTCTGCTATTTCTACTTTTTGATCAGTTTGATCCATTTAAAGTAACTTCAAAAAAATCATAGCTTTTTTTTTTAATCTCTATTACTGCCTTGTTTTTTATTCAGCTGTTTTGTCTTTTTGTTTTGTAATGACATGTTTTAGTCCCCTTCTCACACATACTTTTCTGTATATTCTGTAGATATTTTCTTTGTGGTGACCATGGGGAGTACATGTAACATTCTAATGTTATAACAATCTAATTGGGGTGATACCAACTTAACTTGAAATTACATACAAAAACTCTACTCCTAAAAGTTCTGTTTCCCCTTTATGATAATATCACAAATGACATCCTTATCTGTTCTATGTCCCAAAATACATTTATAATGTATAATTATTTTTAAGTCTTGTTGGAAATGAAAAAATCGACTTGCTACCAAAATTAAAGTAATACTAGCTTTTATATTGCCCATGAATTTCTTTTTGTGATTCATTACATCTTCATACTGCTGTGAATTACTGTCTAGCATCCTTTCATTTCAAACTGAAGGACTGCTTTTACCATTTCTTATAGGTTATGTAGTATATCTAAACCAGCCAGTTCCCCGATCCCATATTCGTTAAAACACCCACTCTAGGGACTGAGAAGCCGCGCTGGACCGAGAAGCTGCACCGGACCGAGAAGCCGCGCCACCGCGCCGGATAAATTATTTCCTATCTTCCTGTCTCCACTATTCTCTTCCAGCTGCACTAAACAATACAACACACTAATCTTTGCTACCTAACCCTATAAAATCCTTCCAAGACGAATCTATTCCTTCTCATTACCCATACACTCTTCTCCTCGTCACCACCAACATATGACCTAGATAAAAATTGCTCTCATTGTAATTATCCAAGCCAGGTCCTTGCGCTGGATCTATTTATCCAGGCATTATTTTAATTAATTCAGAGCTTAAAGGGCAAGTATCATTTTGATTGCGTCATTTGAAGAAAGATTTCATGTGCTTTATCTCTGTAAAACTGGTCAGTTGTGGGGATTGCTGTGTATGTATGTACATCTTATGACTATGTTAGAAAACATCTGCATGCTTTTATGACTGTCACCCATCAGGGATGCACCTCTTGTTCCTCAGTTGCTAGTATTTGAACTAATATCATGGAACATCATAGCAAACCAGACATAGAGCCTGCACCTCCTGACCAAACATCAAACCAAGGATCCTCGGAACAGAAGACCTGATTCCAAGATCCCACATTATCAAAGAACATACAACACTACAGATTATTCATCTGTAAACAAGACATAACACCATCCTAGTCACAAACCACTAAACCCTTCTACAAGGACAGAATTCCAAAGGAAGGGAGAATTCAACCAAGAAGCCAGGTGGGGGAAAAAGAACTCCACACACACAGACACACACAAAGAAACAAAAATTAACCTAATAATGAAACGACAGAGAAACACTGCACAAATGAAGGACCAAGCTAGAGAAACACCACTTCAAATGACAGAGGAGGAGATAGACAAATTATCTGAAAGAGAATTCAGAAAAGCTATATTAATGAGGATGCAAAACACCAAAAACAGAATATTAGAGGAAATTAGTGCATTGAGAAAAGACATGCAGGAAATAAAAAATAAGCAAATAGAGACCACCAACTCAATTGCTGAACTCAAAAATACTATAGAAGGTCTCAACAGTAGAGTATCAGAGGCTGAAGAACGGATACGTGAGCTGGAAGACAGATGGTGGAAATAAGTGCTGAAGAACAGAACAAAGCCCAAAGAATGAAAAGAACTGAGGATAGCCTCAGAGACCTATGGGACAATATCAAACACACCAACATTAGAAGTATAGGAGTTCCAGAAGAAGAAGAGGGGAAGAAAGGCTATGAAAAAATTCTTGAAGAGGTTATAGTTGAAAACTACCCCAGCATGGGAAAGGAAATAGTCAACCACGTCCAAGAAGCACAAAGAGTTCCATACAGGAGAAACCCCAGAAGAAACACACCAAGGCACATTCTAATCAAACTAACACAGACTAAATATAAAGACAGATTACTAAAAGCAGCTGGGAGCAAAAGATTTCATGTGCTTTATCTCTGTAAAACTGGTCATTGGGGGCTGTGTATGTATGTACATCTTATGACTATGTTAGAAAACATCTGCATGCTTTTATGACTGTCACCCATCAGGGATGCACCTCTTGTTCCTCAGTTGCTAGTATTTGAACTAATATCATGGAACATCATAGCAAACCAGACATAGAGCCTGCACCTCCTGACCAAACATCAAACCAAGGATCCTCGGAACAGAAGACCTGATTCCAAGATCCCACATTATCAAAGAACATACAACACTACAGATTATTCATCTGTAAACAAGACATAACACCATCCTAGTCACAAACCACTAAACCCTTCTACAAGGACAGAATTCCAAAGGAAGGGAGAATTCAACCAAGAAGCCAGGTGGGGGAAAAAGAACTCCACACACAGACACACACAAAGAAACAAAAATTAACCTAATAATGAAACGACAGAGAAACACTGCACAAATGAAGGACCAAGCTAGAGAAACACCACTTCAAATGACAGAGGAGGAGATAGACAAATTATCTGAAAGAGAATTCAGAAAAGCTATATTAATGAGGATGCAAAACACCAAAAACAGAATATTAGAGGAAATTAGTGCATTGAGAAAAGACATGCAGGAAATAAAAAATAAGCAAATAGAGACCACCAACTCAATTGCTGAACTCAAAAATACTATAGAAGGTCTCAACAGTAGAGTATCAGAGGCTGAAGAACGGATACGTGAGCTGGAAGACAGATGGTGGAAATAAGTGCTGAAGAACAGAACAAAGCCCAAAGAATGAAAAGAACTGAGGATAGCCTCAGAGACCTATGGGACAATATCAAACACACCAACATTAGAAGTATAGGAGTTCCAGAAGAAGAAGAGGGGAAGAAAGGCTATGAAAAAATTCTTGAAGAGGTTATAGTTGAAAACTACCCCAGCATGGGAAAGGAAATAGTCAACCACGTCCAAGAAGCACAAAGAGTTCCATACAGGAGAAACCCCAGAAGAAACACACCAAGGCACATTCTAATCAAACTAACACAGACTAAATATAAAGACAGATTACTAAAAGCAGCTGAGAGCAAACAACAAATAACATATAAAGGAAACCCCATACGTCTAACTGTGGATCTTTCAACAGAAACACTGCAGGCAGAAGGGAATGGCAAGACACATTTAAATGGCTAAAAGAAAATAACCTCTAACCAAGAATTCTCTACCAGGCAAGAATCTCATTCAGAATTGATGGAAAAGTCAAAAGCTTCACAGACAAGCAAAAACTAAAAGAATTCTGTACCACAAAACCAGCCCTACAACAAGCGTTAAAGGGCCTGATATAGCCAATAAATAGAGTAGGAGAAGCCTTACAAATTCAACCCCAAATTTCTAAGAAGATGACAATAGGAACATTCGTATCAATAATTACTTTGAACGTAAATGGACTAAATGCTTCAACCAAACGACACAGACTGGCTGAATGGATTCAGAAGCAAGACCCATATATAAGCTGTTTACAAGAGACCCACTTCAGACCTAGACTCACTCATAGACTGAAAGTGAGAGGCTGAAAAAAGATAGTCCATGCAAATGGAAATCAAAAAAAAGTTGGAGTAGCAATCCTCATATCAGACAAAACAGATTTTAAAGTAAAGAAGATTCTAAGAGACAAGGCAGGTCACTACATCATGATTAAGGGATCTATCCAAGAGGAAGACATAAATTTCATGAATATCTATGCACCCAACACAGACCAATTTCTCTTTTGAATTTAGATGCCAAGATCCTCAACAAAATCCTAGCAAACAGAATTCAACAACACATCAAATAACTCATACATCATGATCAAGTCGGGTTCATCCCAGGCATGCAAGGATTCTTCAGTATTTGCAAATCAATCAATGTGATACACCATATCAACAAATTGAGAGACAAAATTCACATGATCATCTCATTAGAGACAGAACTAAAAGCCTTCGACAAAGTACAGCATCCATTTATGATAAAAACTCTTCAGAAAATGGGCATAGAAGGAACCTATCTCAACATAATAAAAGCCATATACGAGAAGCCCACAGTGAACTTTATCCTCAACGGTGAAAAACTGAAAGCATTCCCTCTAAGATCAGGAACAAGACAGGGGTGCCCACTTTCACCACTACTTTTCAACATAGCCCTGGAAGTTCTAGCAATGGCAAATAGAGAAGAGTAAGAAATGAAAGGAATCCAGATTGGAAAGGAAGAAGTCAAGCTCTCTCTTTTTGCAGACGACATGATATTATACATAGAAAATCCCAAAGACTCTATTACAAAGCTACTAGAGCTAATCAACGAATTCAGTAAAGTCGCAGGATACAAAGTCAACACACAGAAATCACTGGCATTCCTATACACAAACAATAAAAAATCAGAAAACGAAATCAAAGAGGCAATCCCCTTCACCATTGCAACCAAAAGAATCAAATATCTAGGAATAAACCTACCCAAAGAAACAAAAGAATTGTACACAGAAAATTACAAGACACTCACGAGAGACATTAAAGAAGACTTAAACAGATAGAGAGATATTCCATGTTTCTGGATCGGAAGAATCAATATTGTGAAAATGACCATACTATCAAATATCATCTACAGATTCAATGCAATACCTATTCAACTACCATTGACATTCTTCACAGAACTAGACCAAAGAATAACACAGTTCATATGGAAACACAAAAGACCTCGAATAGCCAAAGAAATCCTGAGAAAGAAAAACGGAGCTGGAGGGATCAGCCTCCCCAACTTCAGACTCTACTACAAAGCAATAGTCATCAAGACAGTATGGTACTGGCACAAAAACAGAACTATAGACCAATGGAACAAGATCGAGAACCCAGAGATAAACCCATGCACCTATGGGTACCTTATTTTTGGCAAAGGAGGCAAAAATCTAAAATGGGACAAAGACAGCCTCTTCAACAAGTGGTGCTGGGAAAATTGGACAGCTACATGCAGAAAAATGAAGTTGGAACATTCCCTGACACCATAAACAAAGATCAACTCAAAATGGATTAAAGACCTAAATGTAAGGCCAGAAACCATCAAACTCTTAGAGGAGAAGATAGGCAAAACCCTCAAAGACATCAATCAAAGCAAGATCTTCTCTGACCCACCTACTAGAATAGCGGAACTGAAAAGAAAAATGAACATGTGGGACCTCGTGAAACTTAAAAACTTTTGTACAGCAAAAGAAATTACAAAAATAGTTGAACAGACACCCCACAGAGTGGGAGAAAATCATAGCAAATGAAATAACAGACAAAGAATTCATCTCCAAAATCTACAAGCAACTCAGACAACTGAGCACTAGAAAAACGAACAACCCAATCAAAAACTGGGAAAAACATCTAAAGAGACGCCTCTCCAAAGAGGACATACAGATGGCCAAAAAGCACATGAAACGATGCTCAACCTCGCTTATTATTAGAGAAATGCAAATTAAAACTACAATGAGATACCACCTCACACCCGTCAGAATGGCGATCTTAAAAAACTCTGCAGACAATAAATGCTGGAGAGGGTGTGGAGAAAAGGGAACCCTCTTGCATTGCTGGTGGGAATGTAAATTGATACAACCTCTATGGAAGACAGTCTGGAGATTCCTTAAAAAACTCAAAATAGAAGCACCCTATGACCCAGCAATCCCACTACTAGGCCTATATCCTGATGAAATCAAAACTGAAAGAAGCAAAGAAGCACCTGTACCCCAATGTTCATTGCAGCTCCCTATCCAATTGTCAGAACATGGAAGCAACCTAGATATCCATTGACGAATGAATGGATACAGAAGCCCTGGTACATATATACAATGGAATACTACTCAGCTGTTAAAAGAAATGCAGAAGACTCAGTCCTAATGAGTCCTAGGCTAACTGGCACAAAACAGACTCTACAAAAATAGTATCCAATGGAACAAGATCGAGAACCCAGAGATAAACCCATGCACCTATGGGTACCTTATTTTTGGCAAAGGAGGCAAAAATCTAAAATGGGACAAAGACAGCCTCTTCAACAAGTGGTGCTGGGAAAATTGGACAGCTACATGCAGAAAAATGAAGTTGGAACATTCCCTGACACCATAAACAAAGATCAACTCAAAATGGATTAAAGACCTAAATGTAAGGCCAGAAACCATCAAACTCTTAGAGGAGAAGATAGGCAAAACCCTCAAAGACATCAATCAAAGCAAGATCTTCTCTGACCCACCTACTAGAATAGCGGAACTGAAAAGAAAAATGAACATGTGGGACCTCGTGAAACTTAAAAACTTTTGTACAGCAAAAGAAATTACAAAAATAGTTGAACAGACACCCCACAGAGTGGGAGAAAATCATAGCAAATGAAATAACAGACAAAGAATTCATCTCCAAAATCTACAAGCAACTCAGACAACTGAGCACTAGAAAAACGAACAACCCAATCAAAAACTGGGAAAAACATCTAAAGAGACGCCTCTCCAAAGAGGACGTACGGATGGCCCAGAAGCACATGAAACGATGCTCAACCTCGCTTATTATTAGAGAAATGCAAATTAAAACTACAATGAGATACCACCTCACACCCGTCAGAATGGCCGTCTTCAAAAAATCTGCAGACAATAAATGCTGGAGAGGGTGTGGAGAAAAGGGAACCCTCTTGCATTGCTGGTGGGAATGTAAATTGATACAACCTCTATGGAAGACAGTCTGGAGATTCCTTAAAAAACTCAAAATAGAAGCACCCTATGACCCAGCAATCCCACTACTAGGCCTATATCCTGATGAAATCAAAACTGAAAGAAGCAAAGAAGCACCTGTACCCCAATGTTCATTGCAGCTCCCTATCCAATTGTCAGAACATGGAAGCAACCTAGATATCCATTGACGAATGAATGGATACAGAAGCCCTGGTACATATATACAATGGAATACTACTCAGCTGTTAAAAGAAATGCAGAAGACTCAGTCCTAATGAGGTGGCTAGCTCTAGAACCTATCATAAAAAGTGAAGTAAGTCAAAAAGAGAAAGACAAATACAGTATACTAACTCATACATATGGAATCTAGTAAGATGGTCATGATAACACTCAATGAACTCATGGAAAAACAGACAGAGAATAGACATAAGGACATTGTGGAGAACGAACAGTGGGAGGGAGGCACAGAGGAAGTTAACATCGAAACCTATACTGGCATGTGTGGAGAAGATAGCTATAGTCATTGTGCTAAGGGAATAGGAGTGCCTACAATCACTTGGGGCGATGGTCCGGAGGGGTGGGATGGGGGGAGCTGGTGGGGTGGGGACCAGGGATATGCATATGACTGATCTGGGAACATACATGTCTGTGAACAACAAAACTCTGTAAAACTTTTAAAATAAACAATTTTTTAAAAAAAGAACTGCTACATATCTAGTAAAATTCATAATGAGGAAGAATATTTACTTTCATTGAACTCACATTATCCATTATTTCAAAATATGCTTTAAAACAGCTTATTTTTAAAAAGTATTGGACCTCCTCTACTCCAATGGCAATCACTGCCGCCTGGAATCAGGCCATTTTTATCAATTTCTCATTCCCCAATTCTTCCTTAACCCTCTTAGTTTCACATCTACTTTGGATCTCACAAACTCCTTTAGCTTTACTTATTGGCTCACTCTTACAGAGCATTATTTGCTGAACTCAAGGCAGAAATTGTGATATTCTATTTACAGAAGGAAAGAAGAATTCTCAAAACATTGCAAGGGTTCTCCAGATGTTAAGAGGCTGAGAAATGGAATATTTCCTGCCATATCAGTAAAGGATGTCACAGTCACCAGCAGTTGTAGCTACCATGGATGGTAAGCTGATGAGCTCTGAGGGAGCTCAGGAAGCAAAGAATACCTGCCATCCCAATATTCACTGCAGCACTATTTACAATAGCTAGGACATGGAAGCAACCTACATGTCCCTCAACAGATGATTGGATAAAGAAGCTGTGGCACCTATATACAATGGACTATGACTATTAGCCATAAAAAGGAACACATTTGAGTCAGTTCTACTGAGATGGATGGACCTAGAGTTTATTATACAGGGTGAAGTAAGTCAGAAAGAGAAAAATAAATATTACACATTAACACATATATATGGAATCTAGAAAGATGGTAATGATGAACCTACTTGCAGGACAGCAGTTAAGACACAGACATACAGAACGGACTTAAGGACATTGGGTAGTGGGGAGGGAGGAGAGAGGGAAAAATGGAGAAAGCAACATGGAAACATACACACTTGTTTGTTTGTCAAGTCGTGTCTGACTCTTTGCAACTCCATGGCTGGAGCATGGTAGGTTTCCCTGTCCCTCACCATCTCCCAGAGTTTGCCCATGTTCATGTTCATTGAATTGGTGATGCCATCCAAGCATCTCATCCTCTGTACAGTACTATATGTGAAATAGATAACCAATGGGAATTTGCTGTATGACTCAGGGAACTCAAATGGGGACTCGGTAACAACCTAGAGGGGTGGGATGGGGTGGGAAGTGGGAGGGAGATTCAAGAGGGAGGGGATATATGTATACCAATGGCTGATTCATGCTGATGTGTGGCAGAAACCAACATAATATTGTAAAGCAATTGTCCTTCAATAAAAAAAAAAAATTAAAAAAAAAAAAAAAAAGAATATCTGCCATCCAGCAGCAGTCAGACTGCAGCCACTCCCTACAGTGAACCCTGAGGAAGCTTAGGATGTGAAAACAGGATACTGGTCCCAGAAACCTGGAATATAGCAAAGGAATGATTTCCATGAGCCCAGACTCTTGCATCTCCTCATACATAGGAAAGTGCTAAGTTCCTTAATTTGGTTATCGGCTTTTCTTTAATTAACAATAATCTTTTGATGTTCATACCTCCTGCCCTTTTTTACAAAACTGCTATATAACCTGGCTCCTCCCTTTACCTCCTCCTACCAGTTTCCTCAGGGTCACTTGAGATGATGTCTCCAGGCTTGAAGTCCTAAACATTCCCACCAATAAAATATATAACTCTCAACTTTTAGGTTGTGAATATATATTTTTTAAGTCAACAAGGGCATCTACTGGGCAATGTATTAATCACTTTCCAAATATTAACTCATTTAGTTCGCATAGAGAGGAAGGGACCTATTATTATCCTCATTTTTCAACTAAAGAAACTGGAAAGTGAAGCCTTGGGGAAGGCTCTATCTTCCTAAGGTTCCAGAGCTGGTAACTGGTAGAGCTCAGGTTTCAACCCAGATATTTTGGCTCCAGAAGCCAAGACTTTCAGTCACAATTTTACTGTCTCATTATTAGTAAAATTAATAAAATAATGATTATTAATATTATTTACTATAATACAGAAATGTGATCAATAATGACCTTCATTGTCCAAAGCGATGTGTTCTTATGTACAAGAGCTCATTTATCTCTGAAAACTCAATTTGCTGAGACAGGAACTGAGGCTCAAGTACCCATCTTTGATACTGTGAAACCCACTGTAGGAATACCAGACCTATTACTAGTGATAAATAACAAAATGTAAATAATTTTTTAGAAAGTCCGCCCCCCTTCCCCAGTCCTTAGGCCTTCACAATGATTTTACACACATTTTGCAATGGATAACAGGCTATGAGGCCAGTAACTCCAGCAAGACAGTACACCAAGTAAGAAATAGAAAAGTTACTGTTTTGCTTAATAACGACAACAAAAACGCCTCACACACCACAGCTAAAAGGCTTTTCCTAAGGAAAAAAAAAAAATCCAGGAGGTTCTGACTTCACCTGGGTCCTGCAGCTGCTTAGTGGCCCCAGGGCGGGTTCTCAGCCGGTTTGGCACCGAATGCGCCTCCAAATGATTGCTGGCCTCTGGGTACCTGGGCACCTGGGCAGGTGGGCGGATCCGAACTGCGGGTGGCGGACCGCCCTCGTCCTCGGTGCCACCCAGCACCGTCAGCCCCTTTACCCCAACCCCAGGCCGCTCCGAGCTGACCCCGGACGCCCTCCCCGAGTTCCCACCTCCCTAGACGCTCCGAACCGACACCCGGCCTCACCCTCATCCAGCTGCCAGCGCACTCACACCCTTCTCGGGCTGACCCCGGGCTCCGCTGCGCCCTCACCGCCCGGTGCTGCCCTGGAGTTGGGCCGGCGCGAGGCCCCTCCCCGGCGGAGTGGCTCAGCGCGGAGGAAGCGGAGGCGGCGGCAGCGCCGAGACCTCGCCGCGCTCATGGCGTCGCCCGGGTGAGTGCAGCGCTCGCGGCCACGCCGGTGGGGGCTGCGCGGTGGGTGCTTCGGCCCACCGCCGGCGGCTTTCCCTGACTTGCCGCTCCAGACCCCTGCCCGCAAGCGCGCCAGGCCCTGCGGCCCTTCGCCGCTGACCTTGGGCGGGGGTGGCAGCGGTGGGGGAAGGGGCGGGCCGGGGGCGCGGGCTGAGGATCTTGACGTGGGGGTCTGGATCCGGGTCCCCCGGCGCGGAGGCCGGGAGGGGGCCGGCGGGGGGCAGTCCCGGGCTCGGCAGCTCCCCACCCCCAATTGGCGTTCGGGGCCTGGAGTCGCAGCGCCGGCAGCTCGGCTGGGTCTGCCACCCCACCTTCCGCATCTGTTTCCTCTGCTTGTTAAGAGTTGGTGCTGGGCTCTCCTCGCGGTCGGGACACGGCCTAAATGCCCCTGAACGTCAGGAGCAAGGGCAGGGACAGAGCTTGACTCGGCCTGGTCGGGCCTCCTTCTTGGTCTGGGCCGTGGGCCTGGTTACAGTGGCTGTCCCAGTTCTGGCATCACATCCATTCTACTGTCTTGGTATTAAAATGTTCTTTTAGAAAGTGATAGTGACCCACAGAGTTTGTAATTAAAGAATTTTTTACTATAAAATAAACCCACAGCAATTCATTATGATTATGAAAGGTGGGAATGACAGAATTAATACAACAGCTATGCTTCACAGAGGACAATTAAGTCTCAAGGTCATTGCTTTAGTTGATAATAATACTCATTTGACTGTTGTCTGTGCTTCAGAGTGTCTTAGACCTAGTGACTGTGATAACAATTCAAGGTGTATAGACTTACACATCTCAAAGGGCTTTTACGTGTTCGTGGGGTGGGTTTGGGGTTGTGGAGACATAGAGATATTAGGATCCTCATGGGTAATGGGAGTTCACTCCACATCATAGCTCAGTGAATTGGCTCAGTGCAGTGCATCTTAATGGAGCAAGCTGGATTTGACTTCAGCCAAGTCATGGGCATTTTCCATCTACCTGTTGTCTTTCTAGGTTTGGGGAGGAGCAGTCAGAAGTACCCAGTCCTTAGAGCTTGTAAATAGAATGAACAGTCATCCTTCAGAAGGCCAAGTTGATTCACCCACAGAAGTTCAAGGTCCCATTGCATTGCTGGCCCTCTTGTCAGGAAAGGGTGAGACAGGGCAGACTGGAAACAACAGGGCATGGCTGAGCCTGTGTGCCATGAGGCCTTTTAACAAGTGATGGTGCATTTGGTGTCCACTATTTTGTAGCCATGGGTCAGAGGTAGAGTTAATGCTGGGCTGGTGTGCCCTTCTGTGAGCCAGTAGTTCCTAAACTGTGTCACTATGGTAGATCATATAAGTGCAGACTTGATATTTGCAGTTCCAAGTATTTTTGAATGAGCTCATGAGTCTGCAGTTGGTACTTATTTCTGAGAGGTACCCATTGAAAAGCTGAGGTCACAACATTTTTAGTATACTTTATTTCATGGAAAAAATTGTGTATTTACTATGGAATGTACACATTTGGAAATGGTCCACACTTCCAGGTGTCTGCAGGCTTTGCTGGTAGACCAGGATCTAGCCAGGGAGACCTGATTTCCCAAGATGCTTTGGCCTTCCGAAGTCAGCAGACATTCAGCCGACTAGAGAGGAGGTGCTGCAAGAATAAGTCCAGAGATTCAGGGCAGGAATGGAGGGGAGATTTCTGCCAGGCTGTTTATGGAGGAGCCTCCAACTCGGCTGTTCTTTTGTAAGTGACAATTCCTATAAGACAGTTGGCAAGGAAAGGAGAAATTCTGACAATTTTTGAGGTCCTTATCAATATGCTAGGCCTTATGCAAAAGAAAATGGCAGGAATGAAGTAATTAAAGGGAAAAATGTATTTGAGATCACTCACAGCTCAGTATGCTTGGAGCTACATAGAAGCCAGAGAGGGAGGCAGGGTCTATGGGACCTTGTCTCCTTTTGTGGGTTCACTGCCCACTGTTCATGGAAGGATGTTTGTCAGTAGATGAGCTCTTGGGCAGTCCAACACCAACATTTTGTGACAGCAGTATGGAGGAGGCAGAGGGGGCAGGAGAGATGGAGCTCGTCAACCTGCTACCAGCTACCTTTTTCTGCAAGCCTCCACTCCTTACAGCCTGCATCTCTTCTCTGCTCTGCCTGCTTTTTCATTGTTGGGATTTCCTTGAGTTCTGTAGTCTGTCTCTGCTAATTCCTACATAGCACATGTTCTTTGCATGACTGCATCCATTTCTACAGCTTTAAATGTCCAAATAAAAGATTCTGAACCTGGGGTGTATGACTTATGGGTGAGCTTCCAAGGTCCTGCATTCCTTGAAATTCTGTACAGCATTTGGGAGTCTGTATGTGTTTTCCTCTGTCTCAAAGGGTTCTTATCCATACCAGCTTTACAACCATCCATCCATACCCATCTAGAGGGACAGCAAACCTAGTTAACTACTTTATACATATATATACCTCAGATTGTTAATGTAGATAATTTGAAAAAATATATAAAACAGAGAATAAAAATCAAATGTAGTTTGAGTTTCTATAGACCACGCATTTAAACATTTTGATTTTTTTTTTGAAAAGATTTATTCATTTGTTTATTTGGGGGTGGGGGTGGAGAGGGAGGGGAACAGGTGAGCCACTTCTACTGGTCTTTCATTTGTCCATTTTCATCCGTCTTTGTTCTTTTGGCCCATGTGGGTCTCCCATCGCAGTGGCCTCTGTTGTCGCAGAGCACCAGCTCTGGGTGCAGGCGCCCCAGAGCTCCGGCTCGGTAATTGGACACATCAGTCCAGCCGCTCCGTGGCACATGGCATCTTCCCAGGCCAGGGATCGAACTGGCGCCCCTTGCACTGCAAGGCAGTGTCCTTACCCACTGGACCACCAGGGGAAGCCCCATTTTGATGTTTTTTAAGTTAGGGCATTAATTTATCAGAGAGACATGCTCCCCCCACCACTTAGTTAGGTAAGTATCTGACAGACATTTTCTATTGTATTTACATGTTGTACCCCGCTTAATTTTTTAATTTGTTATTTTACATATGACAAAATTTTTCATCTTAAACATTTATTTGCTCTGTTTACATAAGTGGTCTCTTACAGTTCTTCAGCTTGCTTTATTCACCCAGCAGTATGCTTTGAAATGCTTTTCATGTGAGAACAAAGAACAGATCTACCTAAAATTTATATAATATTCTATGTTTTACTTATGTTATTAGTTAACATGCTTTCAGTTTTCTTTGTAAGATAATGCTGCATAATAGGCGTCTCCCTATGGACATGTACATGTTTTTCTAAAGTAGATTCAATGAATTGTAGTCAGCTGACCATCCCATTTTTTTAGCTGATGCTCCCAAAGTATCCTTATAAATGTTTGTACCACATTCCCCTTCCACCACCACAGGGTTCTTTACACCTTCCAACATGTGATGACATCAGAGTTTGAAAGTTTGTCTGTCTGATGGAATTATTGAATGAAGAAATAATAAGCTAATGGTGTCTTCATTCACAAACAGGAACTTCATCCCTGACCCCTTGTATTCCTTTGGCAATAGTCCTAATTGCTTTGATCTGGTTTGTAACACTGAACTAACTATCCATATCCCATAAGCAAACTCATACCCTGAGCTTTATGTTTCAGAAAATATGGCCATTATGGGCTTCCCTATTAGCTCAGATAGTAAAGAATATGCCTGCCGTGTGGGAGACCTGAGTTCGATCCCTGCATTGGGAAGATTCCTTGGAGGAGAGCATGGCAACCCATTCTAGTATTCTTGCCTGGAAAATTCCATGGATAGAGGAGCCTGGTGGGCCACAGTCCATGGGATCACAGAGAGTTGGACAGGATTGAGTGACTAATCACAGCATAGCACAGTTTCTGCACTGAACCTGGAGTTGATGAAATCTGTCCTGAAGTGAAAGTAGGGGAAGTAAGGATCCCCAGTGAATACCTCATCTGTTCTCCTTGCCACTCCCTCATGATTCATCTCCTCTGGTAGCTCATCTCCTTTGGCAATGGAAAGCAACTCCCATTAACATCCATTGGATATTTAAAAGCACCCCAGACTTAACTTCAGCCTTTTTTTTTTCTATCCAGGAAGATTCTTTCCAAACACCAACATTTTGTGGGGAAAGAAAGGATCATGGGTTTCCCCTTCTGGGAAGGGTTCAGCTTTCCCACTTGAAGCCTGGTCTGGTCCAAATGGGCCACAAGAGGTTTCAAACTCTGGCCAGGCCAAAAGGGACAGTTCTTCAGCTTGCTTTATTCACCCAGCAGTATGCTTTGAAATGCTTTTCATAACAAAGAACAGATCTACTTTTTTTGTTTTACTTATGTTATTAGTTAACATGCTTTCAGTTTTCTTTGTAAGATAATGCTGCATAATAGGCGTCTCCCTATGGACATGTACATGTTTTTCTAAAGTAGATTCAATGAATTGTAGTCAGCTGACCATCCCATTTTTTTAGCTGATGCTCCCAAAGTATCCTTATAAATGTTTGTACCACATTCCCCTTCCACCACCACAGGGTTCTTTACACCTTCCAACATGTGATGACATCAGAGTTTGAAAGTTTGTCTGTCTGATGGAATTATTGAATGAAGAAATAATAAGCTAATGGTGTCTTCATTCACAAACAGGAACTTCATCCCTGACCCCTTGTATTCCTTTGGCAATAGTCCTAATTGCTTTGATCTGGTTTGTAACACTGAACTAACTATCCATATCCCATAAGCAAACTCATACCCTGAGCTTTATGTTTCAGAAAATATGGCCATTATGGGCTTCCCTATTAGCTCAGATAGTAAAGAATATGCCTGCCGTGTGGGAGACCTGAGTTCGATCCCTGCATTGGGAAGATTCCTTGGAGGAGAGCATGGCAACCCATTCTAGTATTCTTGCCTGGAAAATTCCATGGATAGAGGAGCCTGGTGGGCCACAGTCCATGGGATCACAGAGAGTTGGACAGGATTGAGTGACTAATCACAGCATAGCACAGTTTCTGCACTGAACCTGGAGTTGATGAAATCTGTCCTGAAGTGAAAGTAGGGGAAGTAAGGATCCCCAGTGAATACCTCATCTGTTCTCCTTGCCACTCCCTCATGATTCATCTCCTCTGGTAGCTCATCTCCTTTGGCAATGGAAAGCAACTCCCATTAACATCCATTGGATATTTAAAAGCACCCCAGACTTAACTTCAGCCTTTTTTTTTTCTATCCAGGAAGATTCTTTCCAAACACCAACATTTTGTGGGGAAAGAAAGGATCATGGGTTTCCCCTTCTGGGAAGGGTTCAGCTTTCCCACTTGAAGCCTGGTCTGGTCCAAATGGGCCACAAGAGCTCCAAGCTTTTCACACTCAGTAGAGGATAGATCTTCTGGCCAGGCCAAGGGAAGGGAGGAAAGGGCCCACAGATCACACCTTAGGGAGGAGACAAAGAGAAACACATGCAAGGAATATATCTGCTCTTGCCTGAAGGCCAAAAGAGCCCTTACCCTCTGCTCAGGAGCTGCTGTGGCTTCCAAAGAATGCACACAATGTGGCTTTGCCAGCAAGATGCAAACTTCGCTTTTTCTCCAAAGATCTAGGATTGCCCAGTGAGCCAGCAGGCACCCCAGTGGGTCCCCAGTGGATAAAACTAGAGAACTGGGAGGGTCATTATAGCTGAAACATCCCTGGCTCTACAGAGCAGCTCACCAAACCCCACTTACGTGCTCGTGGGTGTCTGATGTGCCAGTGCTTTGTCAGACGGAGTGCCATGTAGCCGACTTCTTTCTCAGCTTAATGGAGGCCTCTTCTTACCCACAACCACAAGTGGCAGAGGCTTTCCAGTTCAAGGGAATGTTCTTTTAAATTTAGATACTGCCTACTTCCAAGAAGTGTGTTGTTAGTCCCTGTTCTAGGTGCTTTTGCATATATTATGTTATCTAACCTCCACAGCAACCCTGTAGTAAGTACTGTTATTATTTGTGTTTTAAGGGTGAGGCAATTGAGGCCCAGCTAAGCAGTTCAAGTTAAAACTTGATGCAGGGGCTTCCCTGGTGGTCCAATGGGTAAGGACACTGCCTTGCAGTGCAAGGGGTGCAGGTTCGATCCCTGGCCTGGGAGGATCCCGCATGCCGTGGAGCTGCTGGACCGATGTGTCCAATTACCGAGCCGGAGCTCTGGAGCACATGCGCCCAGAGCTGGTGCTCTGCGACAATAGAGGCCACTGCGATGGGAGGCCCATACGGGCCAAGGAACAAAGATGGATGAAAAAATAGATAAATGAAAGACCAATAGAAGTGGCCCATCCGCACCTCTCCCTCTCCACCCCCCCAAAAAAAACTTGATGCAAAACAGCCCCATTATGGATAACTGGTTTATATTTAGTTACTGAGGCACAACAAAAATGTATAATTCGGTATTTTGTTTTGATCACAAAGCACATGCAGCGTCACTGGCATGCTCGGAATGGAACTGAAGGAAGTATGTCTTCTCTTGGTTTATTGGAATAAGAAGATGTATTAGCAGAGTGGTTATACCTTCAGTTTTACTTGCATGAAATATGGCTGAATGTAGAGTAACTTAGACACAGGTCTTTCTATTAAAGAAGAATTCTTGCTTCAGCCAGGCTTGTCCACAACCTTCCCGTTTGAGACAACAGCAGTTCTGTTGAGCCTTAACATTTGAAGTTTCCCAGACTCACACACACTGTGTCCAGTATTTCAGAGCCCAGCCCTGTGTTGTTGCCTCTGGTGCTGCCACCCAGGTCTGATCTTTGCCTTCTCTAGTCTGTTCTTAACATAAAGCAGGCATATAGACTTGCACTCAGACCATCCTCCAGAATAAAAGCTGGAGTCTTTTCTATGGCCTAGAAAGTTCAGTCTTATCTGACCTCTTCTGTTCCTTCCTCCTGCTCACTCCATACCAGTTGCACCATTTTCCCATTGATCCCTGAGCACCTTTGGGTCTGTATGGTGCCTGGAACACTCTCTCCAGGTAGCCAGCCATATACCCTCACCTACTGCCAAGATTGCACTGATGTCCTCTTCTCCATGAGGCCCACCCTGACCTAGTTACAGCAGTCTGTGCCTCCCAGTCACCACATGTCTGGTGCCCTGATCCTAGTCTACATTTTTTTTTTTCTTCCACAGCCCTTAACACCTTCCAGTGTATCTTCTATTTAAACTTTCAAACATGGTTTATTGTTAGTTCCCCCTGCCTCATTGAATGTGAGCTAAGAGCGGAGAGATATTTATGTCCTTCATGGATATATCACAAACTCCTAGAAAAGTTCCTAGTAGTAAATAAATATGCGGATAAATCCAAGAGAACACTACTTTATATAAACTTGCTTCACATATATAAATCTCTCTGCATCCTTACAGCAACCTCATTAGGTGTGCAGGACAGAGATGAGTAGCTTTGTTTTAAAGATTAACAAACATGTATTCTGTAGAGTTTGTATAAAGAGTGTTCATAGTGTCTCTCCAGCCCAACCTAGTAGAAGCGCCTGGAAGATTGAGGCAACATATTAGAGCTATTTCCTCTTGTATGGTGACCTTACATGGCATGAGACAAAGACCTGTTGCTGATTACACCAGTTCTGTGCTTGGAACATATTAGAGCTATTGCAATGATTATTAGATCATTAGATGATTATTAGAGCTGTTGCAATGATTATTGCCCCAGGGCCTTGCTGGAGGGGCATTGGAGTAGCCAGGACACATTTGCCTGACATATAAGAGGTATGCTCTTTGTCAGTGTGCTGCCTCTGCTGCCCTCAGGGAATTCTGTGTGTGTAAAAGCAGGACAGCAGTGGATTCCCCTGCCATGTTTCTTACACACTCTAGCATGTTGCAGGGACTAAGCTGCCAGGTGGCACAGTGCTTGTCTATTACCTGTGTTGTAATAACATGTCTTCATGTGCTGTTTAATGGAACCTTTTCATGTATGCTTTCTCAGCCAGACCCCACAGCGGCACGATGAGTTATAAACTTTTCAGTGTGTAGTCACCTTGCAAAGGTGCAATGGCCCCTAGTTTTGGCCTGAATATCATGGATCAGTTGTGGTCCCTCTGAAACATATGTTGAAGTCTTAACCCCTAGTACTGGTGAATGTGATCTTTTCTGGAAATAGGCTCTTTGTAGACAAATGTGATTAGTTAATTTGAGGTTGCACTGAGTTAGGGTGGGCCCTAATCTAGTGACTGGTGCCCTTATAAGAAGCAGAGAAGAGACAAAGACACATACGGGTGGAATCCATGTCAAGATAGAGGCAGAAGCTAATACAGCTGTTAAGAGCCACGTGTACATTGTCTTAGTTTGGTAGGGATGCTGTAACAAAGTACCCCAGACTGGGAGGTTTAAAGACAACAGAAAGGTTTTCTTTCACAGTTCTGGATATCTGAAGCTTAGGTATCATCAGGATTGGTTCCCTCTGGAGGCTCTGAGGGAAAGTCTGTCTCAAGCCTCTCTCCTACCCTTTGGTGGCTGCTGGCAGTCTTCGGTGTTCCCTGGATTGCAGATGCATCACTCCAAACTCCACTTCCATCGTTACATGTTTTTCTCACTGTGTATCCAGATTTTCTTCTTACAAGGATACCAATTCATTGCATTAGGAGCTCACCGTAACCCATTATGACATCCTCTTAATTTGACTGATTAGATCGGCTAAGACTCTATTTCCAAATAAGGTCATATTCAGAGTAGGGAGACAGGATCTGAGCATATGTCATGGGGAGACACAGTTCAACCCACTGAGAGGGTTTCAAAAATTATTACTAATTTAGGCTTCCCCGGTGGTCCAGTGAGTAAGGACTCTGCCTTGCAGTGCAAGGGGCACCGGTTCAATCCCTGGCCTTGGAAGATCCCATGTGCCATGGAGCAACTGGATGGATGTGTCCAATTACCGAGCCAGAGCTCTGGAGCACATGTGCCCAGAGCCAGTGTTCTGCAACGAGAGAGGCCAGTGTGATGTGAGGCCCACACAGGCCAAAGAACAAAGATGGATGAAAATAAATAAATGAAAGACCAATAAAAGTGGCCAAAAATTTTTAAAAATTATTACTAATTTAGTGAGGCTTTCTGAGTAGAACAGCTGGTCTCAAGTTTTGTTTTGTTTGGGGGGTTGTAATGGCGTAAGGGTCCCCAGCCACACCAAAGGAAAGAACCCTCAGGCTTTTTTGTCTGCTGGCCCAGATGTGAGGCAGGGAGGGAAGTGTAAGACCTTGAAAGCTGTTAGCATCAAACAACCAAAATTGGGTCAAACTCTTTATTATCCGAAGTTATTAATACTATACTGTTAACTGCATTATGGAAAGCAACTGCCACTGTATTTAGTCTCCTTTTGTTTGATTTTCTGTGCTATCTTATTTTATTGGAACCATTCAATGAAGGAGCCAGGTTTTTGTTTTGTTTTGTTTTTTAATTCTTTATTTTAAAGATTTTACAGAGTTTTGTTGTTCACCTCCATGTGTGTTCCCAGATCATTCATATGCACATCCTTGTTCCCCCGCCCCCACCCCTCTGGACCATCGCCCCAAGTGATTGTAGGCACTCCTATTCCCTTAGCACAATGACTATAGCTATCTTCTCCACACGTGCCAGTATAGGTTTCGATGTTACTTCCTCTGTGCCTCCCTCCCACTGTTCGTTCTCCACAATGTCCTTATGTCTATTCTCTGTCTGTTTTTCCGTGAGTTCACTGAATGTTATCATGACCATCTTACTAGATTCCATATATATGAGTTAGTATACTGTATTTGTCTTTCTCTTTTTGACTTACTTCACTTTTTATGATAGGTTCTAGAGCTAGCCACCTCATTAGGACTGAGTCTTCTGCATTTCTTTTAACAGCTGAGTAGTATTCCATTGTATATATGTACCAGAGCTTCTGTATCCATTCATTCATCAAGGGACATCTAGGTTGCTTCCATGTTCAAGGAGCCAGGTTTGTTGCTAGGAATTAGCCCTTCTCACAAGGTGTGGACAGTGTATTCTTGGCCTTGAGGGACACTGTCCAAAGACTGCTTGACCCTGAGGTGGTAGCATCTCCATTTCAGAGGTGGGTCTCCTGAATCAGAATCTCCAGGTATAACTCCTCAGGTAATTATGATATACAATGGAAAAACAGAGAATGAAGGAAAAGAAAGTGTGCCTTGTCCTGTCTCCTAGGACAGATAGCCAGTGAGGCAGAAAGCCTGGGATTGTCAGTCTTATTTCTGCCTGCCAAACTTGAAGGGAGCCCAGTGTACAGACCGGGGTGTCTGCTTTCTAACTTAGAATTGTTAAATATACATGGTTCTCAGGGTGGCATTCAGATTACCTGTTGCCTGGAGAGAAATTTGTATGGGGAGGTGCCCCCAGAAGGGAAGTTGAGTCATGGTTCCAGGGCACCCAGGCCACTAACCTGGGCATCACAGAGACCAGGAGTCAGTGCAGATCCCAGGAGAAGATCAAAATCTAAATAGCCCTTAAAGGAAGTAAAATAGACACATAGAATGTAGTCTTATATATCCATTATGCAATAAACTATAGTAGCACAAATAGGTTAAAAAGTGAGAGGTAAGGGTAGGGGAGAATTGCTTAATATACTAAGTAGTCTTTCAAAAGAGCAAAGGCATTTTCTTGGTACTTTTCTTTATTACATATTTGTCTTACTTTTGGAATCAGAAAAAGCTTTAGTAATTTTCAAAAACTGCTTCGTAGGAAGCCCCCTGGCCCATGTCTGGGATTATTGGAAGCACTATTTGTTTTCACTGTCTTGGTCTGCCTGTGGACAGGCAGCGGGAAGCTTGGCAAGACTTGGACTTGGCAGATGCACTGGGTTTTATAATTTTTATAATTACTAGCTATAATTATAAGTTACATAAAACCTATCTGAGCCTTAAAAATTAATGAACCAAAAGGGAACCAGAATATTCATGTATGGGTTCTGACTCTGTGCTTCCTAGCTTGGGCAGTTTAGGCTGCCACAACAAAGTACCACAGGTTAGGCAACTTAACATTTGTTCTTTGCAGTTCTGGAGGTTGGAAGCCCCAGATCATGGTGAAAGCAGATTCAGTTTCTCCTGAGGTGTTTCTCCCTGGCTTATAGATACCACTGTCTCACTTCTCCATGTGGCCTTTCTCTGTGCACCTGAAGAGAGGGCAAGTTCTTGGTCCTCTTCTCATAGGACACTAATCCAATCAAATCAGGGCCTTACCCTTATGACTTCATTCAATAGTAATTACTCCCCTAAAGGCCATATATCTAAATATAGCCACATTTGGGATAAGGGTTTCAATATAGGAATTTGGGGGTACATAATTCAGGCCATGCAAGTGCTGAAAGCAGAGTTGTAAATTAAAATGCATGGCACAAAGGTGAGATTCTGTTGCTGTTCTCCCTTGCAAGACTCGGCTCGGCTTCCCTTTTACAACAGAGAGACTCAATTAGACGTGAAGTCCATTGGTAAAAATAAAGAGCAGATTTTTATGTATATTTTTAGAAATTAGCACAAATTCAGGGTTGTCCCTGTGATAATTTCACTTTTGTTTTATACCTCTTGTATGGAAAAGAAAGGGTTGAGATTAAGCTCCTGTCCTTGGAACTTCTGAGAGCCTCTGTGCAATGGGAAGAGCCTGGGAAATGCCCTGGGTATAATTACTTGTCCTCTGCCCTCGTCCTGCCTGTGTCTCAGCACAAGGCTCCATGTCACCACCAGGACAGGCCTGCTTCTTCCCCTCTGGGAAACTATTTTTAACCAGTCATGTTTTCTTTTTTTGAGGTTAATTTTTTTTCTTTATACAGAAATAATTTATGTTCTTTTCAGAAGAATGAAGAGAAGGCAATGAAAACTACCATTTTTATCAGCTTCAGGATCAGATTAAGTCAAAGAGTTGCCTAGTACTCTGCAGTGATAACCAGGAGTAGGAAATGACTACACACTGCAGTATTCTTGCTTGAAAATTCCATAAACAGAAGAGCCTGGTGGGCTATAGTCCATGGGGTCACAAAGAATAAGACATGACTGAGCACGCCCACTATACTGATAAAATGGCTAAAACAGCTGTGAACACAGTAGCCTTTGAGGATACCAGAACTCTCTTCAGAGAAGGATGAGGATATGGCCTCCAAAGAACATGTTGGAATAACAACCAGCAGCCTTGAAATCCTTCTTTTCTCTAGGACGGTAGATTTGATTAACACAAAACATTTGTTTTGCTGATAAAAGAAATGGAGCTGCATTGCTTCTGTCTGAGAGGGCCTGCCACAATGTTTTACACTCTTGGAAAGACAATGGTTTGAAGGAGTGCCAGATTATCAGGTTTTCTTAGCAAAGTTCAGTTTGGTTGCTAAGTTTTGTCCAGCTCTTTGCGACTCCATGGACTGCTGCATGCCAGGCTTCCCTGTCCTTCACCATCTCCCAGAGCATGCTCAAACTCATGTTCATTGACTCAGTGATGGCATCCAACTATCTCATCCTCTGTTGTCCCCTTCTCCTTCTGCCTTCTATTTTTTCCCAGCATCAGGGTCTTTTCCAGTGAGTTATCTCTTCACATCAGGTGGCCAAAGTATTGGAGCCTCAGCTTCAACATCTGTCCTCTCAGTGAGTATTCGGGATTGATTTCCTTTAGGATTGACTGGCTTGATCTCTTTCAGTCCATGGGACTCTCTAGAGTCTTCTCTAACACTGCAGTTCAAAGGCATCAATTCTTCAGTGCTCAGCCTTCTTTGTGGTCCAGCTCTCACATTCATACATTACTACTGGGAAAACCATAGCTTTGACTATACGGACTTTTGTTGACAAAGTGGTATCTCTGCTTTTTAATATGCTGTCTAGGTTTGCCATAGCAGACACACATCAAATTCTCACCCTGGCCCTGACTAAATAGCATTACTTTAATAGCTCATTTGGTTTTATTAAATCAATACATGCCTCTTGTATTCAAAAAATTCAAGTAAGACAAACTGATATCATCCTACCCAGAAATAACTAACACTATTAGCTTTAAAACATTTTGTTTGGAAATAACTTCTGCAAAATCAAAAAGACACCTTATATAGAGTCTCCTATTCTTAACGTTTTAGCTCATTTATCATTTTATGTGTATGCATGTATATGAATGTATGCACAAATGCACACACATATAATTCTTTTCTTAACCATTGGAAACTAACTTGCATACATCATTACCCTTTATCCCTAAATCCTTCAGTATCTTCTTTCCTAAGAGTAGAGATACTATTTTACAAAACTGCAGTACAAGTTATCAATGTCAGTAAATGTGACATGGATATCACCTGTATTTCAATTTAGTTAGTAGATTCCAAAATATCTCCTTCTAGTTTAGGATTCAGTCTAGGGGTAGTTATTACATTTTTTTCCATGTCTTTTTAGCACCCTTAATCTGAAACATTTCCTCCGTCTTTTTTTCTTTCTTTCTTTTGAGACTGTTGTTGTTTAGTTGCTAAGTAATGTTGAAATCGTTGTGACCCCATGGACTGTAGCCCACCAGGCTCCTCTGTCCATGGGATTCTCCAGGCAAGAATACTGGAGTGGGTTTCCATTCCCTTCTTCAGGGGATCTTCCCTGACCCAAGGACTGAACCCAGGTCTCTTGCATTGCAAGTGGATTCTTTACTTTTGAGCCATCAGGGAAGCCTGAGACATTCATCCATTGGGATAATATTGTTTTTCCCCAGTAGCATAACATTTCATTTTGGGTTTTTCCTTATGATTATATCAGGGTTCTACATTCTCAGCCAAATTGCTGCATAGGTGATGAGAGCCCTCATCTCCCCCTTTTGTTTGTCTGTTATCTATAAGGACTCACTACTACCTGTTTTTCAGTGACTTTATATTGATTACTGCATTTAATTATATTCATGATCGAACTGACTAACATTTGATAGTGGGAGCCCCTTCAAGGTGGCTCCTTGTGTCCTGTGACATATCCTAGCATTTTCCTTTTTCGAGCACTTCCTAGTTTTTGGAAATAAGATGCTTAGTCTCATCTTGTTCCTTTACTGCCCCAGCCCTGGAATCTGTAATTTCTCCAAGGAGACCTGGTATCTTTTAGTGTGGCGTGGTATTAAAGGGTACTTGGTATACTCGCTGGTTGATATTGTACTGTCTTTGCTTTGGGCCTTTTCTGTGGACAGAGCTAGGAAATGTATGCGCATGTACACAGATACCATATGTACACAAGAATGCATGTAGAAATCACATGTGTACACCAGTACCTCCAATCCCAGTGTACCTATTTGAATTATTTTTCTAACTTCCTCCATTTTTTATTTGTATGCCCTTTCTTTAGCAGTCGAATCCTGACTTCTGACAAAATAAACACATTTACCATTCTATGGCATACCTAAAATAGTTTATTCTTAAATAGATCTGTAAATATCAAACTTATTTAAATTACTTCAGAATCATCCTTCCCTGCTCACACTATTAACTTTTGATGAACATCCTTCTAGATCTTACTGTATATACCTATAGATAAAAAGACATAGTTTTATTAAATAGTAATCACGCTGTACATACTTTTCTGTAACCTGACTTTTTCCCCACTAATGAACATATCATTAACATCATTCCATATCATATAACATCTTTTTTCCACAAAATGAGATCAATGGTATATTCTTTAATGATTACACAAGTCTGTACCATAATTTCTATTATTGGACTTTAATTTAAAAGGTGTCCAGTTTTTCACTCGTATGTATATATAAGTTGGCATTAACATATTTGTAACTAAATTTTAATTGTTTCCTTAGGATAGAAGTGGAATTACTGGTCATATCCTTCGATATGGACAAAAATACCCATATTTTTATGTTTTTTGGGATGGTTGTTTGCTCTGTCCCATAGTTTTTGAGAATGCTGGTTTTTCTAGACCAGTGTGGGTACTTTTGTGAGCAGTGATGCCCAGACCAGGGTTCAAGATTCTAATTTCGAGGATCTGAAGTGTGACCAGGATTTGTAGTTTTTAAAGGCTTCTTAAGAGATTTTATGTGCACACAATTTGATAAGAAAATAATAATTTTTTCTGAAATTGTTTCAGACACTCAGATTTGGGAGAAGTAACTTCAGAAATAAAAGCATCTGAGAGACGAACAGCTGTGGCCATTGCAGGTAAAGCTGGGCTTGGGCCCACTCTGAAGCAAATCCATTTCTTCTGCCCCATTGGGATTCTGGATTCCAGCACCACACTGGGCTGGATCATGGACCTCAAAAATAAATAAACACAGGGTTTTAATTTTCCTTTTACAGGAAGGCCCATTTAAGGGACTTTCAAGCTTCCCTCATATTATTCAAAATAGGATTCATTTTTGTGTAGCCTGCCAGGCTCCTTTGTCCATGGAATTCTTCAGGCAAGAATACTGGAGTGGGTTGCCATTCCCTTATCCAGAAGATCTTCCCGACCCAGGGCTCAAACCCAGGTCTGAGCCACCAGGGAAGCCTCCATTTTGGATCCATCTTTTGTTAATTTGGTGCCTCTTAAAATGCATGTGTCCTATTGGATATTAATAGTGTTATACAAAAATAACCCTATAAAAAATACAAATAAGTTTGGGTTAATCAAATTTTATTTTATTCATTCAAACAAATATGTATTGACTATTTACCATGTGCTGGCCTGTTGTAGGGATTTTGAGTATAGGAAACAGTAGAAAATGCAATGACAAAAAATCCCAGTCTTCATGGAAATTAAGTTCTAGAAGGTAGGTAGGTACTATGGAGTGCATCGTCAGTTGATCAAGGCTAATAGCATAGTTGGGATCAAGCAGTAATTGCCCAAAGCTCTTCAGTTTCTCAAGATCTTGAATTGTACTATTCAATACACTAGCCATTAGGCATACATTTAAAATTAAATAAAATGAAAAATTCAGTTCAAATTCAAGCCCGGAGTAAGTGGGAATAATCCGATTTTCACATTATTAGATTCAAAGGTGTTCAACAAAAACATCACAAAGCATAGAAAGAAACAAGGATGTATGGCCCATTCAGACAAAAATGTATTATTAACAAATTCTGTGCCTCAAAGGACTTCATGGCAGACATATTAGACAGATTTTAAAATAGCAGTCCTAAAGATACTAGAAGTATATGGAGAAAGTCAAGAGAATGGTGAATGAACAAAATGTGAATATCAATAAAAGAGATAGAAAACCTAAAAATAAACCAAAATAAATTCTAGAACTGAAGAATACAAAAACCGAAATGAAAAATTCTCTAACAGGATTCAAAGGAAGACTTGGCAGGCAGAAGAATGAATTCATGAACTTGAAGATAGGACAGTGGAAATGATCAAGGCTGAGGAACAGAAAGAGAAAAGATTGGAGAAAAGCAGACAGAGCCTATTGGACACCATCAAAAGGACAAAGATACTCATTGTAGGAGACTCAGAGGGAGAAGAGAAAGAGGCAGAGAGAATATTGGAGAAATAATGGCTGAAAACATCCTGAGAAAGACATGTATGTAATCATCCAAAAAGCTCAATGAACTCCACGTAAAATGAGTTCAAAGAGACCTACACATTATACAAAGAAAAAGAAGAAATCTTGAAAACAGCAAGTGAGAAGAAAGTCATTACAACTGATTTTCAAAGAGATAATCTTCAGATTTCTCATTAGAAACTTTGGAGGCCAGAAGATATATTCAAAGTGCTTAAAAAAACCTGTCAACCAGGATTCATATGTCCAGCAAAACTGTGCATCTAAAATATGGTAGAAATCGTGGATGAACAAAAACTGAGGGAGTTTGTGACCACTAGACTATTCCTGGAAGTGCTCAGGGGAGTGCTGCAAAGAGAAAAGACATTAGATAGTAACCTTAAGCTGCATGGAGAAATAAACATCTCAGTAAGGTAAATACAAGGGCAGTTATGTATTATTGTAACAGTGGTTGGAACTGCACTTTTTGTTCTCTGTGTGATGTAAGAGATCAATATATTTAAGTTAAAAATTAGTGTAATAGCTAGCATTACTGTAATGTTGATTTGTAACTCCAAATCTTATTCTATGTATAACTTAGGAGATTCATCCACTTAAAGAGTTATTAGTTTATTGTTTACGGCCACACTTTGTATAAAGATGTAATTTTGCGATATCAAAAATCAAAAGGGCTGTAGCTCAGCAAGTAAAGAATCCGCCTGCAATGCAGAAGAACTGAGTTTGAACCCTGGGTTGGGAAGATCTGGAGCCCTCCAGTATTCTTGCCTGGAAAGTTGCATGGCTTGTCCATGGGTCACAAAGAGCCAGACACAACTGAGCAACTTTCACTTGTTGATATTGAACTTAGTATAGATTCAAATGAGAATGTTGTAACCTTAGGACACAAAATGTAGCCCCCAGGGCAACCACAAAGAAAATTGTTATAGAATATACATAAAAAGGAATCAAGAAGGAATTTAAACATTTCAACACAAAAGAAGAAAGGGATTCAGGAAATGAAGGACAAAAAAGATACAGCACAACAACAGAAATAAGTGCCTCCTTATCAGTAATTACTTTAAGTGTAAATGGATTAAACTCTTCCATCAAAAAACAGATCGGACGAATTGATAAAAAACATGACCCAGTTATATAATGTTTATAAGAGACTCACTTTTGAGATCCAGAGACAAACTTCTGAAAGTAAAAGATGGAGAAAGATATTATGTGCAAATAATTACCAAAAGAGAACAGCAGTAGCTATACTAATTTCAGACAAAATAAACTTTAAATCAAAAACAGTTACAAGAGACAGAGAAGGACATTACATGTTAACAAACATTACAGTACAACAAGAAGATGTAACAGTTATAAGCATTTATGCACCTAATGTCAGGCCATCAAAATATAAGAAGCAAAAATTGAGAGAACTGAAGGGGAAAATGGACAATTCTAAAATAATAGTTGTGGATTCCAATACCCTGCTCAGAATAATGGATAGGACAACCAAACAGAAGATCAATGAGAAACAGAGGTCTTCAACAACACAGTAAATCCATAGATCTAATTGACATATAGAGAACATTCCACCCAGCAATAACAACATACATATTCTTCTCAACTGCACATATCACATTTTCCTGTATAGACCACATATAGGGCCACAAGTTGGACTCTTAATAAAACTGTATACAAATGGACTATAGCCTTCCAGGCTGCTATGTCCATGGAATTCTCCAGGCAAGAATACTGGAGTGTATTGCCATTCCCTTCTCCAGGGGATCTTCCTGATCCAGGGATTGAACCCTGGTCTCCTGCATTGCAGGCAGGGTCTTTATTGTCTGAGCTACCAGGGAAGCTATAATCCTAAATATAAGACATAAAACTTGGGTCTTATGGATTTGGGATTATATAGAGCTGTAAACAACAAAGCTCTGTAAAAAAAAAAGAAAGAAAGAAAGAAAAATACTTGGTCTTAGAAGAGAACACTAGACAAAAGCTTCATGAATTTAGATTTGGTTACAATTTCTTGGGGATAATACAAAGGCCCCTGCAACAAAAGAAAAAAATACACAAATTGGACTTAATGAAAATTTTTTTTTAATTGTGCATCAAAAGACATTATTCAGATTTTCCTGGTAGTCCAGTGGCTAAGACTCTAGCTCTCAATGCAAGGAGCCTGAGTTCAATTCCTGGTCAGGGAACTAGATCCCAGATGCCACGACTAAGACCCAGTTCAGCCAGATAAATAAATAAAATATATTAAAAAAAAAAACACACTATTCACAAGGGGGGAAATGGATACATGTGTATGTATGGCTGAGTCCCTTCACTAATCACCTGAAACTACCACAACATTGTTAATTGGCTATATCTCAATACAAAATAAAAAGTATAAAGTTTGGGGGGGAAAGACATTAACCACAAACTATAAGGCTTCCCTGGTGCCTCAGTTGGCAAAGAGTCCACCAGTTAATGCAGGAAATGTGGTTTTGATCCCTGGGTCTGGAAGATCCCATGGAGAAAAGCATGGAAACCCAATTCAGTAGTCTTGCCTGAAGAATCCCCTGGACTGAGGAACCTAGCATGGTACAATTCATAGTGTCACAGAGTCAGATATGACTGAAGCGACCAAGCATGCACACACAGAGTATAAAATCAACTCTCAGAATGGGAGAAAATAGTTACAATCATATATCTGATAAGGGATTACTATCAAAATATGTAGAAAACTCCTAAAACTCAGTGATAAAACAAAAATACAGCCTGATTCAAACATGGACAAAGTCCTATAGCCTTCCAGGCTGCTATGTCCATGGAATTCTCCAGGCAAGAATACTGGAGTGTATTGCCATTCCCTTCTCCAGGGGATCTTCCTGATCCAGGGATTGAACCCTGGTCTCCTGCATTGCAGGCAGGGTCTTTATTGTCTGAGCTACCAGGGAAGCTATAATCCTAAATATAAGACATAAAACTTGGGTCTTATGGATTTGGGATTATATAGAGCTGTAAACAACAAAGCTCTGTAAAAAAAAAAAGAAAGAAAGAAAGAAAAATACTTGGTCTTAGAAGAGAACACTAGACAAAAGCTTCATGAATTTAGATTTGGTTACAATTTCTTGGGGATAATACAAAGGCCCCTGCAACAAAAGAAAAAAATACACAAATTGGACTTAATGAAAATTTTTTTTTAATTGTGCATCAAAAGACATTATTCAGATTTTCCTGGTAGTCCAGTGGCTAAGACTCTAGCTCTCAATGCAAGGAGCCTGAGTTCAATTCCTGGTCAGGGAACTAGATCCCAGATGCCACGACTAAGACCCAGTTCAGCCAGATAAATAAATAAAATATATTAAAAAAAAAAAACAACACACTATTCACAAGGGGGGAAATGGATACATGTGTATGTATGGCTGAGTCCCTTCACTAATCACCTGAAACTACCACAACATTGTTAATTGGCTATATCTCAATACAAAATAAAAAGTATAAAGTTTGGGGGGGAAAGACATTAACCACAAACTATAAGGCTTCCCTGGTGCCTCAGTTGGCAAAGAGTCCACCAGTTAATGCAGGAAATGTGGTTTTGATCCCTGGGTCTGGAAGATCCCATGGAGAAAAGCATGGAAACCCAATTCAGTAGTCTTGCCTGAAGAATCCCCTGGACTGAGGAACCTAGCATGGTACAATTCATAGTGTCACAGAGTCAGATATGACTGAAGCGACCAAGCATGCACACACAGAGTATAAAATCAACTCTCAGAATGGGAGAAAATAGTTACAATCATATATCTGATAAGGGATTACTATCAAAATATGTAGAAAACTCCTAAAACTCAGTGATAAAACAAAAATACAGCCTGATTCAAACATGGACAAAGTCCTTGAAAAGACATTTCTCCAAAGAAGATATACAAATGAATAATAAGCACTCCTAATACCTACTACATGGATAGACCATATTTTACCTGTTCAGCTGTCGATGGACATTTGGCTGTTTTCTTTCCCCCTTTTGGCTTTTGTGAATAGTCATGCTATTAACATGCATGTACATATATTTGTTTGAGTCACTGTTTTCAGTTCTATGCATATAACTCAGAGTGGAATTACTAAGAAATATAGTAATTCTATGTTTAACTTTTTGAGGAACAGCCAAACTGTCTTCCCAATAGCTGCATCACTTACAGGCCCACCAGAAATGTTACAAGGCTTCTGATTCCATCCCCCTCCTCATCCTGTCAGTGCCTGTTATTTTCCATCTTTTTTAAAAATCACCATCCTAGCAGGTATGCAGTGCTATCTTACTGTGGTTTTGATTTGATTTCCCTTGTGACTGATAATGTTGAGCATCCTTTTATGTACTTGTGACCATTTGTATATTTTTTTTGAGAAATGTCTATGCAAGTTCTTTGAATAGCCCCACCTTTCAACTGAGTTTTTTGTCTTTTGTACGTCTTCTAGATACTAGATCCAATCACATATGGTTTGCACATATTTTTCCCATTCATAGGTTCACTTTTTTGAGAATGTTATTTGATGCATACAGAATTTTACTTTGATGAAGTCCAGGTTATGTATTTTTTGTGACCTGTGCTTTTGGTGCCTCAGTTGGCAAAGAGTCCACCAGTTAATGCAGGAAATGTGGTTTTGATCCCTGGGTCTGGAAGATCCCATGGAGAAAAGCATGGAAACCCAATTCAGTAGTCTTGCCTGAAGAATCCCCTGGACTGAGGAACCTAGCATGGTACAATTCATAGTGTCACAGAGTCAGATATGACTGAAGCGACCAAGCATGCACACACAGAGTATAAAATCAACTCTCAGAATGGGAGAAAATAGTTACAATCATATATCTGATAAGGGATTACTATCAAAATATGTAGAAAACTCCTAAAACTCAGTGATAAAACAAAAATACAGCCTGATTCAAACATGGACAAAGTCCTTGAAAAGACATTTCTCCAAAGAAGATATACAAATGAATAATAAGCACTCCTAATACCTACTACATGGATAGACCATATTTTACCTGTTCAGCTGTCGATGGACATTTGGCTGTTTTCTTTCCCCCTTTTGGCTTTTGTGAATAGTCATGCTATTAACATGCATGTACATATATTTGTTTGAGTCACTGTTTTCAGTTCTATGCATATAACTCAGAGTGGAATTACTAAGAAATATAGTAATTCTATGTTTAACTTTTGAGGAACAGCCAAACTGTCTTCCCAATAGCTGCATCACTTACAGGCCCACCAGAAATGTTACAAGGCTTCTGATTCCATCCCCCTCCTCATCCTGTCAGTGCCTGTTATTTTCCATCTTTTTTAAAAATCACCATCCTAGCAGGTATGCAGTGCTATCTTACTGTGGTTTTGATTTGATTTCCCTTGTGACTGATAATGTTGAGCATCCTTTTATGTACTTGTGACCATTTGTATATTTTTTTTGAGAAATGTCTATGCAAGTTCTTTGAATAGCCCCACCTTTCAACTGAGTTTTTTGTCTTTTGTACGTCTTCTAGATACTAGATCCAATCACATATGGTTTGCACATATTTTTCCCATTCATAGGTTCACTTTTTTGAGAATGTTATTTGATGCATACAGAATTTTACTTTGATGAAGTCCAGGTTATGTATTTTTTGTGACCTGTGCTTTTGGTGTCATACCTAAGAATTCATTGCCAAATTCAAGGCAATGAAGATTTACCCTCATGTTTTCCTCTAAGTTGTTTTGGCTTTAGCTCATATTTAGGTCACTGATGCATTTTTTTTTTTTTAAAGATTTATTTATTTATTTATTTTGGGTGGGGGTCGGGTTGGGGAGGGAGGGGAGCGGGCGGGCCACCTCCATTGGTCTTTCATTTCTCTATTTTCATCCATCCTTGTTCTTTGGCTCCTGTGGGCCTCCCATCGTGGTGGCATCTGTTGTCGCAGAGCGCCGGCTCTGGGCTCACACGCTCCAGAGCTCCGGCTTGGTAATTGGACACATCAGTCCAGCCGCTCCGCGGCACGTGGGATCCTCCCAGGCCAGGGCTCGAACTGGCGCCCCTTGCACTGCAAGGCGGTGTCCTTACCCACTGGACCACCAGGGGAAGCCCCTCATTGATGCATTTTGAGTAAATTTTTATATATGGTATGAGGTAGTTCAACTTCTTTCTTGTGTGTGTAGGTATCTACAATTCAGTTTTAACACAAGCAGCCCCCAGGTGTCAAACATAACAACTATTCAAAAACTTGATGAAAAACTATAGTGTGAGTACTGGCTGAGGAACCGGAGATCAAATTGCCAACATTTTATGGATCATAGAGAAAGCAAGGAAAGAAAAACATCTACCTCTTTTTCATCGACTCTGCTAAAGCCTTTGACTGTGTGGATCATAACCAACTGGGGAAACCTTAAAGAGATGGGAATACCAGACCATCTTACCTGTCTCCTGAGAAACCTGTATGTGGGTTAAGAAGTTACAATTAGAACCCTGTATGGAACAAATGACTGGTTCAAGATTGAGAAAGGAGCCGGCCCACTGCGCTGGCTGGGAGGTTGGCAATGGACGGGTATAGCAAGTGGCGTAGGGCAGGGTCGCCCCTGGGTCCACGGTACAGCCCCCAATGAAGCCACAGTATCTTATATGATCGGGCGTCCTGGCTGGCGGCGCCACTAGCCTGGAGTCTGAGAGGATTATGAAAATGTGTCAGGCGAAATGGGGGCAGGGAACTGGGGGCTGGGAAGGTAGGGTAGCCAGTTAGGCTGGGTGTAGGGAGGTAAGCGAGGCTTCTGCAGCTTGGCCCTGGTCAATGATGATGTGACCACTGTGCAATCTGAGTTCTGAGGACCAGGTGATGGAGTGCATGCTGAGAGTGGACTGAGACTGGAAAAAAAAAAGAAGAAGAAAAAAAAATATTGAGAAAGGGGTACGACAGGGCTGTCTGCTGTCACTCTGTTTGTTTAACCTATATGCTGAGTACATCATGAGAAATGCTGTGCTGGATGAGTTACAAGCTGGAATCAAGATAGGCGGGAGAAACATCAACAACTTCAGATATGCAGATGATATCACTCTAATGGCAGAAAGTGAAGAGGAGCTAAAGAGGCTGAAGGAAGAGAGTGAAAGATCTGACTTAAAACTAACTATTAAAAAAAAAAAACTAAGATTGTGGCATCTTGGCCACATTACTTCATGACAATAGAAGGGGGAAAGGTGGAAGCAGTGACAGGCTTCCTCTTTTGGGGCTCTAAAATCATGGCAGATGGTGACTGCAGTCATGAAATCAGAAGACAGTTGTTTCTTGGCAGGAAAGTTATGACCCAGACAGTGTGTTGAAAAGCAGAGGCATTACTCTACCAACAAATGCCCATATAGTCAAGACTGTGGTCTTCCCAGTGGTCATGTACAGTTGTGAGAGCTGGACCATAAAGAAGCAGAGCACCAAAGAATTGATGCCTTTGAACTGTGGTGCTGGAGAAGACTTGTGAAGCAAGAATATCAAACCAGTCAATCTTAAAGGAAATCAACCCTGGATACTTGTTTGGAAAGCCTGATACTGAAGCTGAAGCTCCAGTATTTTGGTCATCCGATGCAAATACCCTGATTCTGGGAAAGACTGAGGGAAGAAGAAGAGGGAGTCAGAGAATGAGATGGCTGGATGGCACCATTGATGCAGTGGACATGAAGTTGGGCAAACTTGGGAGATGGTGAGGGACAGGGAGGTCTGGCATGCTACAGTGTATGGCATTGCAAGGAGTCAGACACAACTGGGTGACTGAACAGCGGTGACAACTGGCTACTTAAATAATTGGAAAAAAATGTCATTCAATTTGATGGTCGCAAATGGTTTTAGTTGCCCCACTTAGAGTTCATTTCATTACTGGGTCCTGCACACATTCTGCCCCTTGTGTTCCATTTGAGCCCAACATTTCCATGGGGTTGGAACCCAAGCCTGTCTCATCCTGACCAGTTCTTGTCCAGCAGAAAATACAGTAGTGACTTTGGCCAATAGGACCAAGCTCTTGCTGGCTTCCTGTATTTGCTGCTGACTTGTGTCCTTGTCTGAAATCCCGCAGCCTCCTCTTCTACCTCCTTTTCTCCTCTTCTGAACTGCTAGTGACCATTGTTTATCTTGACTTCCAGCATTTGTTGCTCATGAAACTTTAGACTCTTAACACCCCTCCTCATCAGCAATTCCTTAGTTTGATAGCCTGACCCTTGGCCACTTTGTTCATTCTTGCCTTCCCACCTATTTGATTTGTTCCAAATCAAAGCTGTCTCCCATTAGTAATAAAGCAGGCCCTGTCTTCTCTGGGTCTAAAGTTTATTCCTTGCTTCCAGCTCAAAACTACTGTCTCAGAGCCACCTTGACCCCATCTCAGACTTCCCTAAGTGTCCTGTTCTTGTCTTTAACCATTGTACTTTCTCAGATGATATTTTGAGTTCCTTGGAAAAATTCTTCTGCTGTCTTTTTCCACATTGCAGTTTTTCTTGGAAAATCTTCTTTAAAGTATACTGAAGCTGAAGCTCCAGTATTTTGGTCATCCGATGCAAGGGAAGACTTGTGAAGCAAGAATATCAAACCAGTCAATCTTAAAGGAAATCAACCCTGGATACTTGTTTGGAAAGCCTGATACTGAAGCTGAAGCTCCAGTATTTTGGTCATCCGATGCAAATACCCTGATTCTGGGAAAGACTGAGGGAAGAAGAAGAGGGAGTCAGAGAATGAGATGGCTGGATGGCACCATTGATGCAGTGGACATGAAGTTGGGCAAACTTGGGAGATGGTGAGGGACAGGGAGGTCTGGCATGCTACAGTGTATGGCATTGCAAGGAGTCAGACACAACTGGGTGACTGAACAGCGGTGACAACTGGCTACTTAAATAATTGGAAAAAAATGTCATTCAATTTGATGGTCGCAAATGGTTTTAGTTGCCCCACTTAGAGTTCATTTCATTACTGGGTCCTGCACACATTCTGCCCCTTGTGTTCCATTTGAGCCCAACATTTCCATGGGGTTGGAACCCAAGCCTGTCTCATCCTGACCAGTTCTTGTCCAGCAGAAAATACAGTAGTGACTTTGGCCAATAGGACCAAGCTCTTGCTGGCTTCCTGTATTTGCTGCTGACTTGTGTCCTTGTCTGAAATCCCGCAGCCTCCTCTTCTACCTCCTTTTCTCCTCTTCTGAACTGCTAGTGACCATTGTTTATCTTGACTTCCAGCATTTGTTGCTCATGAAACTTTAGACTCTTAACACCCCTCCTCATCAGCAATTCCTTAGTTTGATAGCCTGACCCTTGGCCACTTTGTTCATTCTTGCCTTCCCACCTATTTGATTTGTTCCAAATCAAAGCTGTCTCCCATTAGTAATAAAGCAGGCCCTGTCTTCTCTGGGTCTAAAGTTTATTCCTTGCTTCCAGCTCAAAACTACTGTCTCAGAGCCACCTTGACCCCATCTCAGACTTCCCTAAGTGTCCTGTTCTTGTCTTTAACCATTGTACTTTCTCAGATGATATTTTGAGTTCCTTGGAAAAATTCTTCTGCTGTCTTTTGTCCACATTGCAGTTTAATCTCTGTGAATCATTTGTGTCTTCTCTAATATGCTCATGTTCTCCAAATCTCCTGTCCTTTTTCTCTTGTTTTCTCTTCCCAACTCTTCACATATCTTCTCTTCTGTCAGAGAAGACTGAATTGTCATGTTTATCTATCCAATTATATAGAAATCATGAGAGAATTAATAAATCTAAAAATGTCAGTATCTTTTCCTGATTCATAAGCTTTTAAAGATACAATTATGATTTTTGATACTTGGATCAAAAGTCTAAATAATAAAAATATGTACATCAAAGTCTTACTTGTCTTTTTCTAGCAAATATAGAGTTTTAAGGATTTTTTCCAATGTAAATATCCAAAAGCACTAAAGTAAATAATTCAGTAATTTAAATTATTTAGCGTTATGAATATATTATGCTGTTAGAGACTTTAAATAAGTACCTGTTTACTTGTAAATTATAACTATTCCCCACTCTATGTCCTCCCTCCGTATATGTGCATCATTTTAAGTGATGAGATAAACTCCATGATCGAATAAAAATAAAGTCTGTAGGAGGTAATCTTGAAACTGAACCAAAGAATTGTATTTAAAACTTGTATTTTAAATAGTTTCTAAAATCAAAGATTAACTTATGTAAGTTTCATGAAATTATTTATATTTTATTTTCACAAGATTTAGTAAATTTTACAAAGAATTTATTCTATACCAAATCATTATCTTATGTGTGTGGTTATTACTACTTTGTGTCATATTTGGGGTTGTTAACAAATGAAATTTAATTAGGAAAAGCTGAAACCAATAATAGTACTAAAAATAAACATTAAATAAACATCAAATAAACATCAAATCACTTGAACTTTCTGATTGAAAGGTCCTAGTTTCACATTTGCTGATGAAACTAAATGTGTACATCTGTCTTTTTCTTCCAGATTTGGAATGGAGAAATGGAAGGAGATGACTGCGAGTTTCATTATGGAGGTAGAAACTGCAGGATTTGGTAGCAGATTGGATTAGAGAGGAGATAGGAATGGGCAAAGTGAAAAATAACTGGAATTTTAGATTTTGAACAATTGGGAGAAGTTACTAACTTACTAAGAAAGAATGGTGGTTTAAATTTAGAATTCTGCTGTCCACTTTGCAGTTTAATCTCTGTGAATCATTTGTGTCTTCTCTAATATGCTCATGTTCTCCAAATCTCCTGTCCTTTTTCTCTTGTTTTCTCTTCCCAACTCTTCACATATCTTCTCTTCTGTCAGAGAAGACTGAATTGTCATGTTTATCTATCCAATTATATAGAAATCATGAGAGAATTAATAAATCTAAAAATGTCAGTATCTTTTCCTGATTCATAAGCTTTTAAAGATACAATTATGATTTTTGATACTTGGATCAAAAGTCTAAATAATAAAAATATGTACATCAAAGTCTTACTTGTCTTTTTCTAGCAAATATAGAGTTTTAAGGATTTTTTCCAATGTAAATATCCAAAAGCACTAAAGTAAATAATTCAGTAATTTAAATTATTTAGCGTTATGAATATATTATGCTGTTAGAGACTTTAAATAAGTACCTGTTTACTTGTAAATTATAACTATTCCCCACTCTATGTCCTCCTCCGTATATGTGCATCATTTTAAGTGATGAGATAAACTCCATGATCGAATAAAAATAAAGTCTGTAGGAGGTAATCTTGAAACTGAACCAAAGAATTGTATTTAAAACTTGTATTTTAAATAGTTTCTAAAATCAAAGATTAACTTATGTAAGTTTCATGAAATTATTTATATTTTATTTTCACAAGATTTAGTAAATTTTACAAAGAATTTATTCTATACCAAATCATTATCTTATGTGTGTGGTTATTACTACTTTGTGTCATATTTGGGGTTGTTAACAAATGAAATTTAATTAGGAAAAGCTGAAACCAATAATAGTACTAAAAATAAACATTAAATAAACATCAAATAAACATCAAATCACTTGAACTTTCTGATTGAAAGGTCCTAGTTTCACATTTGCTGATGAAACTAAATGTGTACATCTGTCTTTTTCTTCCAGATTTGGAATGGAGAGAAATGGAAGGAGATGACTGCGAGTTTCATTATGGAGGTAGAAACTGCAGGATTTGGTAGCAGATTGGATTAGAGAGGAGATAGGGAATGGGCAAAGTGAAAAAATAACTGGAATTTTAGATTTTGAACAATTGGGAGAAGTTACTAACTTACTAAGAAAGAATGGTGGTTTTAAATTTAGCCTAAATTGATTTGTACCCATTTAAGCCACCTGATTTGACATTTCATTTTCCTTTGCTTTTTTCAGATGGTCCGAATGAAGCTCAGGATAGTGACTTTCCAATAGGTATGTTTCTTCTCTCTTCTCTCACTGCCTATTGATGGAAAACATCATCTGGGCTAGTAATTCCAACCCCTGACTGCATCAAAGTCACTGCTAGTCCATTAACCCTTTATGTGCCTTTAATAATACTGGCAGAAAAACAACTCCCTGGGGAACTGTTAACATGTAGAGTAACGTAGTGAATTTGTGTATTGTAACATAAAGCTCAGAAATCTTATTCTTAACAAGTTCCCAAAACGATTCTAAAGCACATCCAAGTTTGGGAATCATTCATCTGTCCAGTGGTTTCATTTATAGATCTGCCAAGGGTCACAGACTGGGCATGAGTGTATATATGAATAGGTTTGCTTGCTCTGGCTTTTCCCTGTTGCACTTAGCTACCATGCTCCTTAAAAACAGTTTTTCTATGCTTGTCTAAGAAAAACAATGTCCCTGGTTTCATTCAGTCAACACTCAGAAGCCTAGTTACTTATATGATGGATTTCTACTACAGTGTCTCTCCCCATGTAGTTCTTTTGTTTCTGCAGTAAAGTTTGCCAGCTCCTGACTCTCTGGGATGATAGCATGGCCAGTTAACCCCAGTGGAGGGTGGAGTTTCTGAAGAGAGACATCAGGCAGTGAGAGGTTCCTACAGGGGAGTGAGACACCTCCGCTTTCCAGTGCTTTGAGTCCTGCTCTTCACCCAGGCATGGTTCTGATGCCATTGTATGACTTACTGGGAAACAAAAAGAGGGCTGATAACCTGCACTTCCTCCTGTGCTTTCTATCAGCACCTAAGGTAGCATCATAGCCATAGCTTCCTCTTTTGAGAAAAGAATGATGAGAATCCTGGAGCTCAGCAGGATATGTGTTTATTTGTTTTGTTAATTTCTTTCTTTCTTTTTTTTTTTTTTTTTTTTAAATTTTGCCTCCTTTTATTGGTCCTTCATTTATTTATTTTCATCCATCTTAATTCTTTGGCCTGTGTGGGCCTCCCATTGCAGTGGCCTCTCTCGTTGCAGAGCACCGGCTCTGGGCACATGTGCTTCAGAGTGCTGGCTCATAATTGGACACAACGGTCCAGCCGCTCCGCAGCATGTGGGATCTTCCCCTGCCAGGGATCGAACCGGTGCCCCTTTCACTGCAAGGCTGACTCTACATGCTGGACCACTAGGGAAGCCCTGTTTTGTTAATTTATTTAACATTTAAAGTTTACTAATTATATGCAGTACTATCAAAGTGCTACACTCAATATGTTAGCAAATTTGGAAAACTCAGAAGTGACCACAAGACTGGAAAAGGTCAATCCTCATCCCCATCCTGAAGTATAGTACTAAGGAATGTTCAAACCACCAGACAGTTGCACTCATCTCCCTGCCACTGCTGGTAAGGTTATGCCCAACATCCTGCATCCTGCATCCTGCATTCAGCATAACATGAACCAAGAACTTTCACATGTCCAAGCTGGGTTTAGAAAAGGCAGAGGAACCAGAGCTCAAATTGCCAACATCCAATGGATCATAGAAAAAGCCAGGGAATTTCCAGAAAAGCACCTATTTCTGTTTCATTGACTACGCTAAAAGCCTTTGACTGTGTGGGTCATAACAATCTGTGGAAAATTCTTAAAGAGATGGGAATACCAGACCATCTTACCAGTCTTCTGAGAAACCTGTATGATGGTCAAGAAGCAATAGTTAGAACCTTGTATGGAACAACTGATTGGTTCAGGTGATCAAGGAGTGTGACAAGGTGTTTATTGTCACCCTGTTTATTTAACTTAAAAGCAGAGCAGATCATGAAACATGCTGGGCTGGATGAGTTGCAAGCTGAAATCAAGACTGAGGTGAAAGTGAAAGTTGCTCAGTTGTATCTAACTCTTTGCAACTACATGGATGTACCGTGGAATTCTCCAGGCAAGAATAATGGAGTATGTAACTGTTCCTTTTTCCAGGGGATTTTCCCGATGCAGGGATCAAATCCAGGTCTCCCATCTCCCACATTGCAGGTGGATCCCTTACTGATTGAGCCACTAGGGAAGCAACAGGAGAAATATCAATAACTTCAGATGTGTGGATGATACCACTCTAGTGGCAGAAATCGAAGAGGAACTAAAGAGTCTCTTGATGAGGTTGAAGGAACCCAGGGATCAAATTCAGGTCTCCTGCATTGCAGGCAAATTTTTACTGTCTGAGCCACCAGGGAAGCCCAGCTTAAAACTAAAGATTAAAAAACTAAGATCATGGCATCCAGTCCCATCACTTCAGTGGCAAATAGAAGAGGGAAAGGTGGAAGCAGTGACAGATTTCCTCTTCTTAGGCTCTAAAATCACGGCAGATGGTGACTGCAGCCATGAAATTAGAAGACGATTGCTTCTTGGTAGGAAAGCTGTGACAAACCTAGACAGTGTATTAAAAAGCAGAGACCTTTGCCCATAAAGGTCCGTATAGTCAAGGCTATGGTCTTCTCAGTAGTCATGAACGGTTGTAAAAGCTGGATCATAAATAAGGCACAATGCCGAAGAAGTGATGCTTTCAAACGTGGTGCTAGAGAGGACTCTTGAGAGTCCTTTGGACAGCAAGGAGATCATAAACCAGGCAGTCTTAAAGGAAATCAACCCTGACTACTCAATGGAAAGACTGTTGCTAAAGCTGAACTCCAGTACTTTGGCCACCGGATGGGAACAGTCAACTCAATGGAAAAGACTCTGAATCTGGGCAGGATTGAAGGGAGAAGGAGAAGAGGGTGACTGAGGATGAGATGGTTGTATGGCATCACCAATGCAATGGGCATAACTTGGACAAACTTTGGGAGGTTGTGAGGGACCAGGAAACTTGGCATGCTGTAGTCCATGGGGTTGTGAAGACTTGGTGACTGAACAACAATTGTATGCAGTAAATTATATGCAATGAAAATTGCTAAGGTGCTGTGGCTGGGAACAGGGATGATGCAGGAAACCTTTGCTGGTGGCATTACTTTTCTGAACATATACTGCCTATAACAATTAGCATTGTATTGGATGTTACAGTTGAAAATCTGAACAAGTAAGTACAGACTTATGATGATCTCTACCAAATATTTTAATATAGTGAAAATTGAAAACCATTCTATTGGCCTCAGGTTTGAAAAAAAACATTTAAATGTGATTTCTATTACTTTGTATCCAGCAGTAATTCCCTGTTTCCTTTATAAAATTTCCAGCTTGTTTATAGAGAGAAAAGAATATCAGCCAGAAAACCAAAGTAAAACCATTGTGTCCACTGTGGGAAATTTCTGGTGACAGTGTGAGGGAATCCACTGCTGGGCCCAGGCGTGGGGCCAGAATCATAGGAGTATCTTGAAGGGAGGGGGCATGTGGCCAAAGAATGAGGCCTGTGTTCCACATCTAGAGCACATAGCTACTCACTCTAGCCAGTTAAATTTGGACTTGGCTAAATCTTGGAAGTTTCAAGAGAAACAAGACATTTGTTTATATAAAAGCTCCCATTTCTTAAATGTAGCCTCTGGATGTCCTTTTCTCTTTCGTCTCTAATGTCACATGTACCTGGCTGCACTTTAGTCTGGGGTGGGTGATGTTACCTTTGTCTTGTTCTCAGGTAGTCTAGGGGTGCCTGCATTTTGCTCTGAGGGAGACCATCTCCTACCTGCTGAGTTGGGCTCTCCCTCCCAGCCTCTAACCTGAGTCCCCTGACATGCAGGGTAAGCAATTATATCTTCATTTCTCTCCACAGAGGAGAGGAGCAGACTACAAGAAATGCTGTCTCTTTTGGGACTAGAGACATACCAAGCACAGAAGCTCAGCCTCCAGGCCTCCTTGCAGATCAGTAGTGACAGCATGAAGAACTGGGCTCCTCAGACTCCCAAAGACTTGCCCTGGAATTTCCTCAGGAAGCTGCAGGCCCTAAATGCCGAAGCCAGGAACACCACCATGGTGCTGGACCTGCCCCCAGACACCAGGCCTGTGGAGAAGGAGAGGCAGATGGAAGAGGAGGTCTACTGGGACCCAGCTGACGACATCTCAGCAGACATCTATTCCTTCTCCGAGGAACAACCAGCAATGAAAATTGCTAAGGTGCTGTGGCTGGGAACAGGGATGATGCAGGAAACCTTTGCTGGTGGCATTACTTTTCTGAACATATACTGCCTATAACAATTAGCATTGTATTGGATGTTACAGTTGAAAATCTGAACAAGTAAGTACAGACTTATGATGATCTCTACCAAATATTTTAATATAGTGAAAATTGAAAACCATTCTATTGGCCTCAGGTTTGAAAAAAAACATTTAAATGTGATTTCTATTACTTTGTATCCAGCAGTAATTCCCTGTTTCCTTTATAAAATTTCCAGCTTGTTTATAGAGAGAAAAGAATATCAGCCAGAAAACCAAAGTAAAACCATTGTGTCCACTGTGGGAAATTTCTGGTGACAGTGTGAGGGAATCCACTGCTGGGCCCGAAGCGTGGGGCCAGAATCATAGGAGTATCTTGAAGGGAGGGGGCATGTGGCCAAAGAATGAGGCCTGTGTTCCACATCTAGAGCACATAGCTACTCACTCTAGCCAGTTAAATTTGGACTTGGCTAAATCTTGGAAGTTTCAAGAGAAACAAGACATTTGTTTATATAAAAGCTCCCATTTCTTAAATGTAGCCTCTGGATGTCCTTTTCTCTTTCGTCTCTAATGTCACATGTACCTGGCTGCACTTTAGTCTGGGGTGGGTGATGTTACCTTTGTCTTGTTCTCAGGTAGTATAGGGGTGCCTGCCTTTTGCTCTGAGGGAGACCATCTCCTACCTGCTGAGTTGGGCTCTCCCTCCCAGCCTCTAACCTGAGTCCCCTGACATGCAGGGTAAGCAATTATATCTTCATTTCTCTCCACAGAGGAGAGGAGCAGACTACAAGAAATGCTGTCTCTTTTGGGACTAGAGACATACCAAGCACAGAAGCTCAGCCTCCAGGCCTCCTTGCAGATCAGTAGTGACAGCATGAAGAACTGGGCTCCTCAGACTCCCAAAGACTTGCCCTGGAATTTCCTCAGGAAGCTGCAGGCCCTAAATGCCGAAGCCAGGAACACCACCATGGTGCTGGACCTGCCCCCAGACACCAGGCCTGTGGAGAAGGAGAGGCAGATGGAAGAGGAGGTCATCTACTGGGACCCAGCTGACGACATCTCAGCAGACATCTATTCCTTCTCCGAGCTGCCAACACCCGACACACCTGTAAACCCCTTGGACCTTCTCTGTGCCCTTCTGCTTTCCTCAGATAGTTTCCTGCAACAAGAAATTGTGTCAAAAATGTCCCTCTGCCAATTTGCACTCCCTCTCATTTTGCCTGACCCAGAAAACCACTACCACACATTTCTGCTGTGGGCCATGAGAGGGACTGTGCGGACATGGGGGTCACAGCCCCCAAGGGTGATGGGCAGCTTCAGAGAAGACAGCATGGTCCTGTCCCGAGCACCTGCCTTTGCCTTTGTGCGCTTGGAGGTCAGTAGCAACTCCAAGTCCCAGCTTCTCAACGACGTGCTCAGCTCCGGCCATAGGCAACGAGACTGTTTCTGGCATCGGGATCTGAACTTGGGCACCAACCCTCGGGAAATTGCAGATGGGCTGGTGGAAATTTCCTGGTTTCTTCCTAGTGGCAGAGAGGACTTGGACATTTTCCCAGAGCCTGTGGCCTTTCTAAACCTGAGAGGTGATATTGGGTCTCACTGGCTGCAGTTTAAGCTCTTGACAGAAATCTCCTCGGCCATATTCATCTTGACTGACAACATCAGTAAGAAGGAATACAAACTGCTGTATTCCATGAAGGGGTCAGCCACGAAATACTACTTCATCCTGAGTCCCTACCGTGGGAAACGAAATACAAACCTGAGATTTTTGAACAGGTTAATTCCTGTGCTGAAAATGGACCACTCACATGTCCTCGTGAAGGTCAGCAGCACAGATAGTGTGGGCTTTGTGCGTAGGGTCCGTGCCATTGTGGCACACGTGACCCGGTCCCCCTGCAGGAGGGTATCTGTGGAGGACATGGCGAATACAGCCCGCAAGCTGGGGTTGAAGGTTGATGAGGACTGTGAGGAGTGTCAGCGGGCAAAGGACCGGATGGAGCGGATCACCAGAAAAATCAAGGACTTGGACGCCTACCGCAGGGATGAGCTTAGGCTACAGGGGGATCCTTGGAGAAAGGTGGCCCAGGTGGAGAAGGAGCTCTGCCAGGTCCAGTGGGCCAGCGACCCGCCTGAGAAGTATAGGGCTGAGCTGAGGCATCGGTTACTAGAGCTTCGAATGCAGCAGAATGGCCATGATCCTGCCTGGGGCGTCCAGGAGTTCATCTCGGGCATCAGCAGCCCCTCCCTGGGGGAGAAGCAGTACTTCCTGAGGTGGATGGAGTGGGGACTGGCCCGGGTGGCCCAGCCAAGACCAAGGCAGTCTCCAGAGATGATTTTTACCCTGAGACCAAAGCACTGTGGTACCATGGACTTCAGTGAGCCACTCCGGCCTGAGCCCCTGGGGGTAGAGCATTTCCTGCGGGAGATGGGACAGTTTTACGAGGCAGAAAGCTGTCTTGTGGAAGCAGGGAAGCTGCCAGCAGGTCAGAGGCGGTTTGCCCATTTCCCAGGCTTGGCCTTGGAGCTGCTGCTGAAGGGGTTTCCCCTGGAGCTGATCGATGGGAATACCCTGAGCACTCCCTTGCGCTGGGTCACAGGGCTCCTGAAGGAGCTACACCTCCGCCTGGAGAGGAGGTCACGCCTGGTAGTCCTGTCAGCACTTGGCATGCCAGGCACGGGCAAGTCCACCCTTCTAAACACAATGTTTGGGCTGCGATTTGTCACAGGGAGGGACCGTGGTCCTCGAGGGGCCTTTATGCAGCTCATCACAGTGGCTGAGAGCTTCAGCCAGGACCTGGGCTGTGACCACATCCTGGTAATAGACTCTGGGGGCTTGATAGGTGGAGTCCTGACTGAGGCAGGGGAGAGGTTTGAGCAGGAAGCTTCCCTGGCCACTTTGATTATGGGGCTGAGCAATGTCACTGTGGTCAGTTTAGCTGAAACAAGGAACATTCCACCAGCTATTCTGCATGCATTTCTGAGGCTGGAAAAAACAGGGCACATGCCCAATTATCAGTTTGTATACCAGAACCTTCATGATGTGTCTGCCCCTGGCTCCAAGCCGAGAGAGAGGAGGCTGCTCTTGGACCAGCCCAGTGATGTGAGCAGAGCCACAATGCAAATGGGGAAACAGGGTGACGGGATCCGGACGCTGGCTGACCTGGCCTTTTGTAACCCCGAGAAGCAGCATATTTGGCATATCCCTGGCCTGTGGCATGGAGTGCCTCCCATGGCCGCTGTAAACTTGGCGTACAGCGAAGCCATTTTTGAATTGAAGAGATGCCTGCTAGAAAACATCAGGAATGGCCTGTCCAACCAAAATAAAAACATTCAGCAGCTCATTGAGCTGGTAAGACGGCTGTGAGTCATCAAAAGAAAAGAAGTTCAGCTGTCAGGGGCCTGCTCTGGGCAACCTGTTCTGATGGTGGTGTCCACGTGTGGCTGTGCCCAGCTCTTGAGAGCCTGGAAAAGTAAAAGGTGGGAGTGGGTCTGGAGTTGCCTCAGTGTTAGGAAAGCAAGTAACCTCACAGACCAGCTCAGAGACAATCTCATAAATATAAGAACCCTGGGGTAGGAGGTGTAGACACAAACAGTATGCTTGTTCTTTGTCTCTAAACTTCAAGGCCCCTGGTGGTTTGGCCTCTTGTACAGCTACTCTCTGTCATTGGCCTCTGGATTGGAGAGTGGCTCCTGACAACTGCAGCCCAGGCAGACGGTACTCCGGATAGGGTTGGGAAGTTGCCCTGAGGCAGCAGAGGTAGGCCTTCCCACTAACAAACCTCAGCATCAGCACGGGTGACCCGATCCTGCTCATCGCAGGAGTGCCCACCGTGTGCACTCGATACATGGAGTGACCCTGCCTCAGGAGAGCCCCTGCAGGCTCTGCCGTGCCCATAGCACTTTGTTTACACCTCTGCCACCCCAGTCAACATGTGGGCCCCCCTGTGACCTGAGGGCAGGGGAGAGGTTTGAGCAGGAAGCTTCCCTGGCCACTTTGATTATGGGGCTGAGCAATGTCACTGTGGTCAGTTTAGCTGAAACAAGGAACATTCCACCAGCTATTCTGCATGCATTTCTAAGGCTGGAAAAAACAGGGCACATGCCCAATTATCAGTTTGTATACCAGAACCTTCATGATGTGTCTGCCCCTGGCTCCAAGCCGAGAGAGAGGAGGCTGCTCTTGGACCAGCCCAGTGATGTGAGCAGAGCCACAATGCAAATGGGGAAACAGGGTGACGGGATCCGGACGCTGGCTGACCTGGCCTTTTGTAACCCCGAGAAGCAGCATATTTGGCATATCCCTGGCCTGTGGCATGGAGTGCCTCCCATGGCCGCTGTAAACTTGGCGTACAGCGAAGCCATTTTTGAATTGAAGAGATGCCTGCTAGAAAACATCAGGAATGGCCTGTCCAACCAAAATAAAAACATTCAGCAGCTCATTGAGCTGGTAAGACGGCTGTGAGTCATCAAAAGAAAAGAAGTTCAGCTGTCAGGGGCCTGCTCTGGGCAACCTGTTCTGATGGTGGTGTCCACGTGTGGCTGTGCCCAGCTCTTGAGAGCCTGGAAAAGTAAAAGGTGGGAGTGGGTCTGGAGTTGCCTCAGTGTTAGGAAAGCAAGTAACCTCACAGACCAGCTCAGAGACAATCTCATAAATATAAGAACCCTGGGGTAGGAGGTGTAGACACAAACAGTATGCTTGTTCTTTGTCTCTAAACTTCAAGGCCCCTGGTGGTTTGGCCTCTTGTACAGCTACTCTCTGTCATTGGCCTCTGGATTGGAGAGTGGCTCCTGACAACTGCAGCCCAGGCAGACGGTACTCCGGATAGGGTTGGGAAGTTGCCCTGAGGCAGCAGAGGTAGGCCTTCCCACTAACAAACCTCAGCATCAGCACGGGTGACCCGATCCTGCTCATCGCAGGAGTGCCCACCGTGTGCACTCGATACATGGAGTGACCCTGCCTCAGGAGAGCCCCTGCAGGCTCTGCCGTGCCCATAGCACTTTGTTTACACCTCTGCCACCCCAGTCAACATGTGCAGTCTTACCTGTGCATGTCTGCCTCTCCCCTAGATCTGTGAGCTCCTTGAGAGTACATGACCCACCTTTGTACCCCAGAGCCTGACGTACTGCAGGCACTTAATAAATGTGTGTTGAATGAATGAAATTACTGAATGTACAAATGATAAGTAATGGGCAGGTTCCTGTTCCTTGATTTTTCTTTTTCCTCAAAGAGGATCACAGTGTCTGTTTTAGGAGGTTGCTTACTAGAACATCTGAAATAATGGACACCTGGGAGACCATCTTTAAAAATGTTATCATGGGGCTTCCCTGGTGGTCCAGTGGGTAAGAACACCGCCTTGCAGTGCAAGGGGCGCCAGTTTGATCCGTGGCTTGGGAAGATCCCATGTGCCACAGAGCAGCTGGATGGATGTGTCCAATTACTGAGCCGAAGCTCCGGAGCGCATGTGCCTAGAGCAGGTGCTCTGCAACAACAGAGGTCACCGCAATGGGAGGCCTGCGCGGGTCAAAGAACAAAGATGAGTGAAAATAGATAAATGAAAGACCAACAGAAGTGGCCCGCCCGGCCCCCCCCCCCCCACCCAAATGTCATCATGTCCCCTTTCTTTAAGCAGAGATCCAGTCTTCAGGTGAGTACTAGAAAACTGAACTGAGTATCTTCACAGCAACTCTGCGATGGTGATGGCAGCTCCATCCTTACCCATTTAAGAGATGAGGAGAAAAGGCCTGGAGCAGCTCAGTAGCTTGCTCAGCCCACAAACCTGCACTGGCAGAGAGGAGCTGATGACGAAGTGGGTGCCCTCAGCCCTGTGCCTCTGCTTCCTAGCCATTTATCTTCCCCAAACTTTCACAGCTTCCAGGATGAACCCCAGCCTGGCCCCTGGGTGTCAGCTCTTCATTTCACTTCCATGTCTCCAGGGCCAAACCTCCCTGATATCATCTGTGACACTATAAGCCAGAACATGGAGTTCCTACTCTGTAAGTCTCCAGCTGGAATCTGTGTCTGCGCTGGAACAATTTCAATCAGTTTTTAAAGGACTAGTTGATATTTGACAATCGTAAGATTTCCAGTGCTTGAGCTTGGGACTCAGGAATATTCTGGGTGAAAATCCTGTGCTAGAGAGGCAACTGGGTAGTTTTCATGGCTCTAAGGGGGAAAAGTGTAAGGATAGATTTGGGTATTTCCTGGTGAACGAACATCATTATATAATGATCCAGGAAGAAATTAATTTGTAGTGCCCGAGTTTCTAACGCTCAGAAGTGAAGGGTTTCAGAAGTGATAAGGTTTTTCCTAAATTTATTAGCAAAAGACTAGGTTTCCTCATTTCTAGCACTTCTTCAGCCTCTGTTTCACACATCCAGAGTCAGGCTCCCAGGGCACAGGGCACATATTTTGAACATCAGGGGCAGTCAAGTGGAGCGTCCTGGGGTTACAGAGCAGGGACCGAGGAGCCTGCTGTTAAGGAAAGGGTTCCAGTCTGAAGGGCTCCCTTTCTAAGTCTGGTAGGAGTTAAGGGAGCAGAGAGACGTTCCTGGTCACCACGTAGAGGCCTCATTTTCCTGAAATTGCAAGTACAGAGGGGAGGAGGCCCTAGGGCCCAAACAGAGGTTCTCAAAACTAGTGACACAGCTGGAGTTGGGGTTTGTGGCTCAGAGAGACGACCCTGGTCCTGGAACTCAGAACACTAAGCATCAGTCTACCCTGGCATTCCTGGGTTCACTACAGTCAGAGGGCCTCCCTACATCAGACCTGAAGACATCTTTAGGGTCTGAGAGGTCATGGAACCTGATGTGGGGCTACTGGATAGTAATGTTCCCCTTAAATGAATTTCGGAGCGCTCAGCCCACAAACCTGCACTGGCAGAGAGGAGCTGATGAAGTGGGTGCCCTCAGCCCTGTGCCTCTGCTTCCTAGCCATTTATCTTCCCCAAACTTTCACAGCTTCCAGGATGAACCCCAGCCTGGCCCCTGGGTGTCAGCTCTTCATTTCACTTCCATGTCTCCAGGGCCAAACCTCCCTGATATCATCTGTGACACTATAAGCCAGAACATGGAGTTCCTACTCTGTAAGTCTCCAGCTGGAATCTGTGTCTGCGCTGGAACAATTTCAATCAGTTTTTAAAGGACTAGTTGATATTTGACAATCGTAAGATTTCCAGTGCTTGAGCTTGGGACTCAGGAATATTCTGGGTGAAAATCCTGTGCTAGAGAGGCAACTGGGTAGTTTTCATGGCTCTAAGGGGGAAAAGTGTAAGGATAGATTTGGGTATTTCCTGGTGAACGAACATCATTATATAATGATCCAGGAAGAAATTAATTTGTAGTGCCCGAGTTTCTAACGCTCAGAAGTGAAGGGTTTCAGAAGTGATAAGGTTTTTCCTAAATTTATTAGCAAAAGACTAGGTTTCCTCATTTCTAGCACTTCTTCAGCCTCTGTTTCACACATCCAGAGTCAGGCTCCCAGGGCACAGGGCACATATTTTGAACATCAGGGGCAGTCAAGTGGAGCGTCCTGGGGTTACAGAGCAGGGACCGAGGAGCCTGCTGTTAAGGAAAGGGTTCCAGTCTGAAGGGCTCCCTTTCTAAGTCTGGTAGGAGTTAAGGGAGCAGAGAGACGTTCCTGGTCACCACGTAGAGGCCTCATTTTCCTGAAATTGCAAGTACAGAGGGGAGGAGGCCCTAGGGCCCAAACAGAGGTTCTCAAAACTAGTGACACAGCTGGAGTTGGGGTTTGTGGCTCAGAGAGACGACCCTGGTCCTGGAACTCAGAACACTAAGCATCAGTCTACCCTGGCATTCCTGGGTTCACTACAGTCAGAGGGCCTCCCTACATCAGACCTGAAGACATCTTTAGGGTCTGAGAGGTCATGGAACCTGATGTGGGGCTACTGGATAGTAATGTCCTTGGAGCCCAGCTTAGTGATGTGAGAGCCTTTCAGAGGGATGGGTGGATGAACTGGTGCTTTGGTGAAAGCACGATCTGTTAGTGATCTTGGAGTAAATGGGCGTGGGAGTCACTGGGCACAAGAGTCCCTGACCCCACTCCCTGGAGATGTAAAATAGCTCCTGCAGGATGCAGAAATAGAGGACCGATTTTGGATTTGGCCTTGCTTCTTGATAATTAACATGCATGGCCCTGCAGCAAAGTCATTCAACTTCTCTAAGCCTTATCTTTCACTATTAGCACCTTCTCTGTGGTGAGTGCACAAAATCTTGTTTTTGGAGGAGCCAGTCTGTGTGCACAAACAAGTAAGGCACCTGAAGATGTGTCTATACCAGTCTACATACCCATGAGACTCGTGCAGAGGAAGCTGCCTGCCTTCTCCATTAACTTCATTTAATAGGCTAAAAAGGAATCATCTTGTAATTGATCAATGGTATCTTAAAATTAATTTGCAGCCTTTTCTCTTTCTACATGGTAATATCTTCCAAATGACATAAACATATTATTTAGCAGGGCTACTGCTGAGAAATCTGTACCAGTATAAAACTGATCTGGTAGCTCTCCCCAGCTCCTCAGATGTAACTGAATTAGCCCAATAAAGAAAAATTCTTTCTCTCTAAGTCAGTAGTTAAAAAACTGAATTTCACTACAAACCTATCCTGAGTTCCTAAAACTTCAAAATTGATGCGTATCAGAGTGCAGCCTTACAAGTACCAGCAAGTCAATAGAAGAGAGATCCAAGGTGATCTGGATCCTGGCTTTTGTGACTTTCCACATCTCATCCATAGCACACACACTCTGGGCTCTATGGCTTCATTTACGCTGCCTACCTGGGACCTCCTTCCACCTGTTCTTGATCCTGGCTGACCCTTATTCAGAATGGACTTAGATGGCAGCCTCACCTCCATTCTATCACTCAAGGGAGTCATGGTCCTTACCTAAGCTCCTTTTGCTAGTCTGCATCTCTGCCCTCCCCATCAGAAGAAAGGATATCAAGCCCATTTTTTTCTGTCCAGATCTGGCAGTGAGATCTCAACGCCTTTGATATGTGAGACCCACTCCTCCTATCCATCTCTTCCAAGGGATCCTGACTTTTAGCTTAGGGTGCAAGTGTAATGAAGGGTATTCCTAATTTGTGCCTCTATCGGGAGACTGGACTTCCTCAGTGTGCCAAAGCTGGGACCTACCTAACCCTTCTTGCGCCTCAAAACAGAAGGAAGAGCTCATGGGGAAATACAGGATTAGCACCTCTTTAGCTTCCTATGCGAGAGGAAATCAAGAAGTCATTCAACTTCTCTAAGCCTTATCTTTCACTATTAGCACCTTCTCTGTGGTGAGTGCACAAAATCTTGTTTTTGGAGGAGCCAGTCTGTGTGCACAAACAAGTAAGGCACCTGAAGATGTGTCTATACCAGTCTACATACCCATGAGACTCGTGCAGAGGAAGCTGCCTGCCTTCTCCATTAACTTCATTTAATAGGCTAAAAAGGAATCATCTTGTAATTGATCAATGGTATCTTAAAATTAATTTGCAGCCTTTTCTCTTTCTACATGGTAATATCTTCCAAATGACATAAACATATTATTTAGCAGGGCTACTGCTGAGAAATCTGTACCAGTATAAAACTGATCTGGTAGCTCTCCCCAGCTCCTCAGATGTAACTGAATTAGCCCAATAAAGAAAAATTCTTTCTCTCTAAGTCAGTAGTTAAAAAACTGAATTTCACTACAAACCTATCCTGAGTTCCTAAAACTTCAAAATTGATGCGTATCAGAGTGCAGCCTTACAAGTACCAGCAAGTCAATAGAAGAGAGATCCAAGGTGATCTGGATCCTGGCTTTTGTGACTTTTCACATCTCATCCATAGCACACACACTCTGGGCTCTATGGCTTCATTTACGCTGCCTACCTGGGACCTCCTTCCACCTGTTCTTGATCCTGGCTGACCCTTATTCAGAATGGACTTAGATGGCAGCCTCACCTCCATTCTATCACTCAAGGGAGTCATGGTCCTTACCTAAGCTCCTTTTGCTAGTCTGCATCTCTGCCCTCCCCATCAGAAGAAAGGATATCAAGCCCATTTTTTTCTGTCCAGATCTGGCAGTGAGATCTCAACGCCTTTGATATGTGAGACCCACTCCTCCTATCCATCTCTTCCAAGGGATCCTGACTTTTAGCTTAGGGTGCAAGTGTAATGAAGGGTATTCCTAATTTGTGCCTCTATCGGGAGACTGGACTTCCTCAGTGTGCCAAAGCTGGGACCTACCTAACCCTTCTTGCGCCTCAACAGAAGGAGAATGAGGGGCAGGAGAATGAGGCAAGAAGAGCTCATGGGGAAATACAGGATTAGCACCTCTTTAGCTTCCTATGCACGAGAGAGGACAATTCAAGACTCTGCTTTAACTTGGTTTCTGTGATTGTTTGCCTTAGTTTGCAGAATAGAGGTTGTGAGAACCTCTGGGATTCTCTTAGGGAATGGGTTGGTTATTAACAGAAAATGAAGTACCCAGAGTGACGTAAAAACCATAGGATTAGAAAATGTAAAGTATCAGCAGTTCCGAATTAGAACTAGTCCATCTTTGAGGAGAGCCAGCATGAGTGGAGTTGTCTCTACTACCCTACAGCCAATAGGACAGCAGACATCTCAGCCTGAGACACCTTGCCCCAAGGCTGAATTCTTGTGAGTTCCAGGAAACAAATACTGCTCTAGGCTAGACTGTGCTATGCAAAAACAAAGCAAAAAAAAATCCAGGGAGGCCCAGAGTCTCCTTCTCACAGTGCCACCCCACAGCTCTATCCTTTGATACAGGTGAGCCTTTGGGCTACACTGGACAGACCATCTTCAAAAAAAAATCCAGACCACACAGCAGCCCCCCCCCCTTTGTCTAATGGCCCTGTCTCCTCAGAGTAAGAGCTGCGATGGTCTCACAAGACTGGTGGTAAGAAAGGGTTGTAAGGATCATCTAATAGCCCTCTGCTGCAAAGGGGTCACTACAGATCAGGTGCTGGGGGTCATTCACATCAACCTGGAGTTGAGGATGCTGTTTCTCAACCTTGGCTGTAAATCTGGATCATCTAAGGAGCACTGAAGGACAGGTGCCACTCCTTGTCCATACTGTCCTTATGGTATGGGGCCCAATGGACTCTTAATGTGCAGCCAGAGTGGAGAATTGCTGCTCTGAGAGCATAAGGGAGAATCTGGATCCCCCTGGTTATCATGAGGAGAGCAAAGGGGCTCACCTGTGAGCATAAACAGCTGAAAACCCCTGTCTCCCCAGGGTTCTGGTCTGGATTCCCAGCAGGGGAGCAGGCAGCCTCTTCATGTGGGGGTCCCTTGTGCCTAGATGCGGCTGCTCCATATCAAGGAAGTCCTCCAGGGCCAGTCCTGAGTGCTCTGTGCCCAACCACACACACACACACACAAACACAGGCCATTCCTTCATCCTGCACGATTCTGAACACTCAGTCCCACTCAGTGATGCAGTGGAATCCGAATGAGCAGATGCTTTGGAACAAGAAGGTTGCCATCATTTGCTAATTCTACAAACTCAGGGGAGTCTCTGAGCCTTCATCTTCTGATCTGCAAAACCTGGACAATACTGTCTCCTTTAACAGGATTGATGTGGGAAGCAAAGTGCGTAAAAACACTGTTAGTGTTTTATTAAGTGAAAATTACAGAAAAATACATATCCTACTGAACTTTTTGGTGATTTAAATTATTGGTGATTTAAAACAATGTAAGTTCATGCTAATGTATTAAAATGTACTTTTAAGTTATTTATATCATGCAAATACTTTTTTGTGACTCCCCCTCCCTCCCACTCCTTTTCAAGGAACCAGCTGAAACTTTTTTTTGCAATAGGCATAGTATAAAGTAAACACAATAAACAAAAGGTCATAAATGATCTAGATCAGTTTGGAATTCCTGGGGGACTCTCAGGAGTAAGGAAGTGTGGCAAAACTTGAACACCAAGCACAACAATCCCTGCTCAGCTCCTGCTATGAAGTCCAGGCCATTGTCACGTTGATGGAAAAGCAGTCCTTTCCTCTGGTGAAGGTGGTATTCCAGTGAGTTCTCATGAACCCTTAATAGCTAGTTCATTTCCCTGAGGATGTAGATATCAGAGACTCTATTATTTGAAAACAAGACAAAACAAACACTTATTAGCTGCTCACTCCATCAAGCATTTTACAATGGGATTTTCACAACATACTGCTTATGGTATGGGGCCCAATGGACCTCTTAATGTGCAGCCAGAGTGGAGAATTGCTGCTCTGAGAGCATAAGGGAGAATCTGGATCCCCTGGTTATCATGAGGAGAGCAAAGGGCTCACCTGTGAGCATAAACAGCTGAAAACCCCTGTCTCCCCAGGGTTCTGGTCTGGATTCCCAGCAGGGGAGCAGGCAGCCTCTTCATGTGGGGGTCCCTTGTGCCTAGATGCGGCTGCTCCATATCAAGGAAGTCCTCCAGGGCCAGTCCTGAGTGCTCTGTGCCCAACCACCCACACACACACACAACACAGGCCATTCCTTCATCCTGCACGATTCTGAACACTCAGTCCCACTCAGTGATGCAGTGGAATCCGAATGAGCAGATGCTTTGGAACAAGAAGGTTGCCATCATTTGCTAATTCTACAAACTCAGGGGAGTCTCTGAGCCTTCATCTTCTGATCTGCAAAACCTGGACAATACTGTCTCCTTTAACAGGATTGATGTGGGAAGCAAAGTGCGTAAAAACACTGTTAGTGTTTTATTAAGTGAAAATTACAGAAAAATACATATCCTACTGAACTTTTTGGTGATTTAAATTATTGGTGATTTAAAACAATGTAGGTTCATGCTAATGTATTAAAATGTACTTTTAAGTTATTTATATCATGCAAATACTTTTTTGTGACTCCCCCTCCCTCCCACTCCTTTTCAAGGAACCAGCTGAAACTTTTTTTTGCAATAGGCATAGTATAAAGTAAACACAATAAACAAAAGGTCATAAATGATCTAGATCAGTTTGGAATTCCTGGGGGACTCTCAGGAGTAAGGAAGTGTGGCAAAACTTGAACACCAAGCACAACAATCCCTGCTCAGCTCCTGCTATGAAGTCCAGGCCATTGTCACGTTGATGGAAAAGCAGTCCTTTCCTCTGGTGAAGGTGGTATTCCAGTGAGTTCTCATGAACCCTTAATAGCTAGTTCATTTCCCTGAGGATGTAGATATCAGAGACTCTATTATTTGAAAACAAGACAAAACAAACACTTATTAGCTGCTCACTCCATCAAGCATTTTACAATGGGATTTTCACAACAACCATAACTATCCTCATTTTATAGATAAGAAAAACTGAGACTCAGGAAGGTCAAGTCACTTGCCTAAACTGAAAAACCAAGAAACTGTAGCTGAGATAACAGACCCCATGTTCCTCACCACTTGGGACATCTAAAAATTTACCAAATTATAAAATTACCAAACTTTCTGGAAACTTTAAAAAGAAACAAATACTATCAGTTTAAAAGGGCTCTTCAGTTAAAGTTGAAAGTTCTCATACCTGAAAAGCAATGTCATTACAGAACATTTCATTCCTGTTCTGTCTCCTTATCTAATATGCACAATGGTTAGGGTCCGCACTTTAAAATTTTAGAAATAAAATGTTTCCAGTAAAGTGGGCATGAAAGACACTGTCCCTTTTTGGAGAAACCACTCCAAACGGTCAGAGGAAACTTAATCATGGAAAATGCACTGCAATGACCCTGAGACCCTCTCCGACCCTACGCAGTGTCAGCTGAGGCAACTCACTGTCTGCCTTTGTCTCAATTTCCCTTCCATTAGATTATTCCTTCATGATAATCTAGTCCTCTCTCCCATGGGAAACCACACCAGTTGTAAGCAGCATTAGGGTGAATGATTTAAGTCAAAATGTCAAATGATGGCAGTCTCACATGATTCAACCTAATAATACTAATAACAAGTTTATGAGGTGGTATTATCAACAAAACCAATTATACAGATTACGGAACTGAGGCTGAATTGTACAAAGATTGTTACACCTGAATCCACACTCTGTTTTTTCCATTACTATGTTGAATTCTGAACTAAGATATCCATGTTGATATTTTCCCTTCTGATAATAATTTCTGGATACAAATTACAGCATCAGTGCTTTGGTTTGAGTACAGCAAGTACTATAATATCTCCAAGAATTTCCTGACCATCAATCCTTTCTCCCTTAAAATTTTCCTTCCCCAAGGATCAGATCCTAGGGTATGGTCAGATCTGAAACCCTAGCCTTTGCATAACCCATCACTGAAGAACTGGCTGATTTTTAAGTTACAGTACAGTTAACTTATTAATATTAGTATACAACATGGTGTCAATAATTCAGTATTTTTATAGATATATTTCATTTACAGTCACTATAAAATTAAGAAAACTTTCTTTATTCCCTGCACTGAACAATATATTCTTATACCCATTTATTTTCATATCACAGTCTGTGTCCCTTAATCCTGTTGACTAAAAAATATTATTTACAAACTGTAAATAGTTATTAATTTGGTGGGAATATTTTGGACCCGAGCACAGGACACAGCATCTCAGTAGCTCTGAGAACACTGCTCCAAGAGAAAGGGAGTGGAGATCAGGTTACGTACAAGTTTGCAACAAAAGGGGCCAGGCAGTCTAAACATCAAAGATTATTGTTATATCTATAAACAACAAAACACTGTAAAAGTAAAAAGTAAAATAAAATTTACAAATTATCAAAAAAAAAAAGATTATTGTTAAGTAAGGAAACTCAGCTATCAAGTTTAGGAATTTAGCATTCTATGTATAGGAAGATGCAAGAGTCTGAGATTATTAAAATCATTCTTTCCATATGCATCTCAGCTATCTGGGCCCAGCTTCCCAAATATTTACAAAGATAATTTCTCTTTCTTGAGTTCCCTTTGGGCCTTTCGGGTCACAATGGAGGGTGTAACTGTGACTCTGGTCAATCAACTGATGGCTGTGACATTATTAAGTTCCTCATGTAGGGACTGGTGCCGACTGTCAGCATGGCTCTGGAATTCACATTTGGAAGGCCGGAATGGTTGCGACATTTCTTGCCATCAATATAGCAGGAAATATTTCATTTCAAAGTCCCGTACCCCTATCTTGGCCCTATCAAGAACTGAATAAAGTTTTCCCCAAAGATATTTCTTCTTTATCTGTGGATAAGTCAGTTCCACCCCACTCCGCCCCCACACATCCTTTTTAAAGGATATTTCTTGAGAACAGAGTTCAGCAGCCTCTCAAAACAGTAAAACGCTAGGCTTCCCTACTTTTTTTGGATCAGATCCTAGGGTATGGTCAGTTTGAAACCCTAGCCTTTGCATAACCCATCACTGAAGAACTGGCTGATTTTTAAGTTACAGTACAGTTAACTTATTAATATTAGTATACAACATGGTGTCAATAATTCAGTATTTTTATAGATATATTTCATTTACAGTCACTATAAAATTAAGAAAACTTTCTTTATTCCCTGCACTGAACAATATATTCTTATACCCATTTATTTTCATATCACAGCCTGTGTCCCTTAATCCTGTTGACTAAAAAATATTATTTACAAACTGTAAATAGTTATTAATTTGGTGGGAATATTTTGGACCCGAGCACAGGACACAGCATCTCAGTAGCTCTGAGAACACTGCTCCAAGAGAAAGGGAGTGGAGATCAGGTTACGTACAAGTTTGCAACAAAAGGGGCCAGGCAGTCTAAACATCAAAGATTATTGTTATATCTATAAACAACAAAACACTGTAAAAGTAAAAAGTAAAATAAAATTTACAAATTATCAAAAAAAAAAAGATTATTGTTAAGTAAGGAAACTCAGCTATCAAGTTTAGGAATTTAGCATTCTATGTATAGGAAGATGCAAGAGTCTGAGATTATTAAAATCATTCTTTCCATATGCATCTCAGCTATCTGGGCCCAGCTTCCCAAATATTTACAAAGATAATTTCTCTTTCTTGAGTTCCCTTTGGGCCTTTCGGGTCACAATGGAGGGTGTAACTGTGACTCTGGTCAATCAACTGATGGCTGTGACATTATTAAGTTCCTCATGTAGGGACTGGTGCCGACTGTCAGCATGGCTCTGGAATTCACATTTGGAAGGCCGGAATGGTTGCGACATTTCTTGCCATCAATATAGCAGGAAATATTTCATTTCAAAGTCCCGTACCCCTATCTTGGCCCTATCAAGAACTGAATAAAGTTTTCCCCAAAAGATATTTCTTCTTTATCTGTGGATAAGTCAGTTCCACCCCACTCCGCCCCCACACATCCTTTTTAAAGGATATTTCTTGAGAACAGAGTTCAGCAGCTTAATCTCTCAAACACAGTAAAACGCTAGGCTTCCCTAAAAACCCGGGGCAGACTCAGGGTGAGCACCAACCCTCCAAATCACTCTTCACCCGACCTCTGAGAGCTCTGGACCGCGATCCTCGCGTTCAGCTTCATCCAGTTTCCCGGTGGATGACGCAAACTGGGCTTCCCAGGTGGCGCTAGTGGTAAAGAATCCTGCCAGTGAAGGAGACGCGGGTTTGGTTCCAGGGTCGGGAAGACCTCCTGGAGAAGGAAATGGCAACCCACTCCAGTATTCTTGTCTGGAAAATTCCGTGGACAGAGGAGCCTGGCAATTCACAATCCAAGAGATCGCTGAGAGTGGGACGCAACTGGAGCAACAGAGAACCACACGACGCAAACCACGACTTAGGCAAGGCGGAGGGGTGGGGACGCGCCTAGGGCTGCGGGGGGAGGCGCAGAGTCCAGCTTCCCGCAACTTCCGGCCCCACATAGCCGGCCTCACTTGCCCAGAGCGGGAGCCTCCATCTCCCATAGCAGGACGGTGCAGATGGCACTCGGCTCAGCTTGGCCGAGAGGTTCTCAACCCCCGCGCCGGCTCGCGGGTGGTCTCGCCCGTGCGTCAGCCTACCGCGGTGCGACCTTTCCCAGCCCGCCCCGCCCCCACGCTGCTCCCCAGTTCTTGCCCGCCTCTCGGCGCAAAATGGTGGCGTATTACTGCGGTTTAGGGCTCAGGCCTCTGGTGAGTATGCGGTGTAGACTGGTCAGCCGGATGGAGGTAGGAGCCCTTGTCTGGGTCTCACGCCGCACTGTCCCAACAGGTGCTGTCCTGTAGCCGGGAGCTGCCGTGTGTCTGGCGCACCCTGCACACCTCCGCGGTCTGCGCCAAGGTGAGCGCGGCTTGGGGACCCGAGGTCTCGGGGGTGTGGGACCTGGGGACTGGGGCATGACCTAGGGCACGGCCTTGGTCAGCTGTCGTGGAAAGTGACGGCACCTCTTTCTTTCCAGAACCGGGCAGCCCGAGTGAGAGTGGGCAAGGGGGACAAGCCAGTGACCTACGAGGAAGCGCACGCGCCTCACTACATCGCCCACCGCAAGGGTTGGCTGTCGCTGCACACAGGTGAGGAGACTGAATGTCGCTGTGGCGGGACAGGAGAGGCCGTGCTGAGTTGTGGCTGTCATATAAAACACGAATTGAACACGTGTCAGATTTTATTTAACTCAGTAATCAATGCGAAGATCAGAAATGAGCTAAACAGTAGTAACATAGACGAGAGGTATGTGATCAGAAATGATCGAGTATATTTAAAGATGCAAAATTGATTTTATTCCATGGAGGGTCAAGGACTCAGTTGAACTTGCACAGAAATTACTTGCGTGCCTGAAGATAATAATTTTGCGTTGCTGTCAGTTATCTGGGGCTTCCTAGATGGCTCAGCAGTAAAGAATTTGCCTGCAGTGCAGGAAACCTGGAGACACTGATTTGATCCCTGCGATGGGAAGATCCCATGGAAGAGGAAATGGCAACCCACTCCATTAATCTGGCCCAGAAAAATCCTATGGACAGAGGAGCCTGGTGGTTTACACAGTCCATGGGGTTGCAAACAGTCAGACAAGACGGAGTGACTTAACAACAACAAAAATTGATTATCTATAATCAGAGATATAAAATGGCTCTGAGGAAATTATTGTTCTGTCTTAGTCATTCCAACTCTTTGCAACCCCATGGACTGCAGCAGGACAGGCTTCCCTGGCCATAACCATCTCCCAGAGTTTGCTCTGTTGACTAAAAAAAGATGAACAACTTGAGACTTTCGAGTTAAGTTTTATTTGGAGCAAAATGAGGGCTGCAGCCTGGGAGGCAGCACCGCCAATAGCTCTGAGAGACTGCTCCAGAGAAGTAGTGGGAGGTCAGTATTGTAAGGTTTTGGTGAAGGTAGAGTTCAATACCATTAAGCACTCATTTTACAAAAGGTTTTTTGGGAGTCACCGGGATCTGATGTTACCACGAAGGAATTCAGTGCTTTTCCAGACATGAGGAGATGCAAGGATTGGGCATAAACTCTGTTCCAGGTATCTATCCAAAGACCTGCCCCACTAGATTCTCTGAAGCGCAGAGTGCCTCACTCCATCCTGAACTCCTTTAAGGGTTGTTGAAACTCAAATGGCTCCAGCAGCAGGGTTCAGTCTCCACAGAGGCAGGTGGCAAATACCCTTGTTGTTCAACTGATACCAACACTCGTGGCAAGTTCCATTTGTAGTTTAAAACTCAAACTCATGTCATTTGAGTTGGTGATGCCATCTAACCATTTTATCCTCTGTTGCCCTCTTCTCCTGCCTTCAGTCTTTCCCAGCATCAGGGTCTTTTCCAGTGAATCAGCTCTTCGCATTAGGTGGCCAAAGTATGGGAGCTTCAGCTTCAGCATCTGTCCTTCCAATGAATATTCATGGTTGATTTCCTTTCGGATTGACTGGTTTGATCTCCTTGCAGTCCAAGGGACTCTCAAAAGTTCTCTTGAAAACCACAGTTCAAAGAAGACATCCTTTCCTCAGCACTCAGCCTTTTGTGTTGTCCACCTCTCACATTGGTATGTGACTACTGGAAAATCAAGCTCTGACTATACAGATCTTTTCAGGCAGTGTCTCTGCTTCTGAATACACTGTCTAGGTTTGTCATAGCTTTTCTTCCAAGGAGCAAGTTTCTTTTAATTTCATGGCAGCAGTCACTATCCACAGTGATTTTGGAGTTGAGAAAATAAAGTCTGTCACTGTTTCCATTGTTTGTCCGTCTGTTTGCTGTGAAATGATGGGACAGGATACCATGATCTTCGTTTCTTGAATGTCGAGTTTTAGGCTAGCTTTTTCACTTACCTCTTTCACCTTCATCAAGAGGTTCCTTAGTTCCTCTTCGCTTTCTCCCATGTGGGTGATGTCATCTGCATATCTAAGGTTGCTGATATTTCTCCCTGCAATCTTGATTCTGGCTTGTGCTTCACCCAGGCTGACATATTGCATGATGTCCTTTGCATAGAATTTAAATAAGCGGGGTGACAGTATACAGTCGCCATTTTAAACCAGTCCGGTGAAGGTAGAGTTCAATACCATTAAGCACTCATTTTACAAAAGGTTTTTGGGAGTCACGGGATCTGATGTTACCACGAAGGAATTCAGTGCTTTTCCAGACAGGGGCAAGGATTGGGCATAAACTCTGTTCCAGGTATCTATCCAAAGACCTCCCCATTTTCCAAAATCTTTTGAACTCCTTTAAGGGTTGTTGAAACTCAAATGGCTCCAGCAGCAGGGTTCAGTCTCCACAGAGGCAGGTGGCAAATACCCTTGTTGTTCAACTGATACCAACACTCGTGGCAAGTTCCATTTGTAGTTTAAAACTCAAACTCATGTCATTTGAGTTGGTGATGCCATCTAACCATTTTATCCTCTGTTGCCCTCTTCTCCTGCCTTCAGTCTTTCCCAGCATCAGGGTCTTTTCCAGTGAATCAGCTCTTCGCATTAGGTGGCCAAAGTATGGGAGCTTCAGCTTCAGCATCTGTCCTTCCAATGAATATTCATGGTTGATTTCCTTTCGGATTGACTGGTTTGATCTCCTTGCAGTCCAAGGGACTCTCAAAAGTTCTCTTGAAAACCACAGTTCAAAGAAGACATCCTTTCCTCAGCACTCAGCCTTTTGTGTTGTCCACCTCTCACATTGGTATGTGACTACTGGAAAATCAAGCTCTGACTATACAGATCTTTTCAGGCAGTGTCTCTGCTTCTGAATACACTGTCTAGGTTTGTCATAGCTTTTCTTCCAAGGAGCAAGTTTCTTTTAATTTCATGGCAGCAGTCACTATCCACAGTGATTTTGGAGTTGAGAAAATAAAGTCTGTCACTGTTTCCATTGTTTGTCCGTCTGTTTGCTGTGAAATGATGGGACAGGATACCATGATCTTCGTTTCTTGAATGTCGAGTTTTAGGCTAGCTTTTTCACTTACCTCTTTCACCTTCATCAAGAGGTTCCTTAGTTCCTCTTCGCTTTCTCCCATGTGGGTGATGTCATCTGCATATCTAAGGTTGCTGATATTTCTCCCTGCAATCTTGATTCTGGCTTGTGCTTCACCCAGGCTGACATATTGCATGATGTCCTTTGCATAGAAGTTAAATAAGCGGGGTGACAGTATACAGCCCTGACATACTTCTTTGCCATTTTGAAACCAGTCCATTGTTCCATGTCCAATTCTAACTGTTGCTTCTTGACCTTCATACTGGCTTCTTAGGAGGCAGATAAGGTGGTCTGGTATTCCCATCTCTTTAAAAATATTCCATAGTCTGTTCTAATCCACAGTCAAAGGTTTTAGCATAGTCAGCAAAGCAGAAGTAGATTTTTTTCTGGAATTTTCTTGCTTTTCCTGTGATCCATCAGATGTTGGCAGTTTGATCTCTGGTTCCTCTGCCTTTTGTAAATACAGCTTGTATGTCTAGAAGTTCTTGGTTTACATACTGTTGAAGTCTAGCTTGGAGGATTTTGAGCATTGCTTTTCTAACATGTGAAATGAGTGTGTTTGTGTGGTAGTTTGAACATTCTTTGGCATTGCCCTTCTTGGGATTGGAATGAAAACTGACCTTTTCCAGTCATGTGACTGAGTTTTACAAATTTGCTGGTATATTGAGTGTAGCACTTGAACAGCATCATCTTTTAGGATTTTAAATAGTTCAGCTGGAATTCCATCACCTCTACTAGCTCTGTTCATAGTGATGGCGCACTTGGTTTTGCCCTCCAAGATGTCTGGCTCTAGGTGAGTGATCATGCCATCATGGTATCTGGATCATTTTATTTATATATATATCAGTATATATATATATATATATATTGGCCATCTCTTCTTAATCTGCTTCTGTTTGGTGCATACTATTTCTGTCTTTATTGTGTCCATTTTTGTATGAAATGTTCTTTTGGTATCCCTTAATTTTCTTGGAGAGACCTGTAGCCTTTCCCGTTGTATTGTTTTCCTCTATTTCTTTGCATTGGTCACTTAAGGCTCTCTTATATCTTTTTGTTATGCTTTGGAGCTCTGCATTCAGATGGGTATATCTTTCCCTTTCTCCTTTCTCCTTTACCTTTTGCTTCTCTTCTTTTCTTAGCTATTTGTAAGCCCTCATCAGACAGCCATTTTGCATTCTTGCATCTATTTTTCTTTGGAATGGTTTGGTCAGCACCTTCTGTACAATATCATGAACCTCCATCCATAGTTTTTCAGGCACTGTGTCTACCACATCTAATCCCTTGAATCTACTTGTCATTCCCACTGCATGGTCATAAGAGGTTTGATTTAGATCATGCCTGTAGCCTAGTCGTTTCCTCTGCTTTCTTCAATTTAAGTCTGAATTTTGCAATAAGGAATTCATGATCTGAGCCACAGTCAGCTCCAAGTCTTGTTTTTGCTGACTGTATAGAGCTTCTCTGTCTTCGGCTACAAAGATTATAATCAATCTGATTTTGATACTGATTTTCTGGTGATGTCCATGTGTACCGTATTCTCTTGTGTTGTTGGAAAAGCGTGTTGCTGTGACCAGTATGTTGTCTAGGCAAAACTCTGTTAGCCTTTGCCTTGCTTCATTTTGGTATGGCCAAACTTGCATGTTACTCCAGGTATCTCTTAAGTTCCTACTTTTGCATTCCAGTCCCCTATGATATAAAGGATATCTCTTTTTGGTATTAGTTCTAGAAGGTCTTGTAGGTCTTCATAGAAATGGTCAACTTTAGCTTCTTTGACATTAGTGCTTGGAGCACAGACTTGGATTACTGTGATTTTGAATGATTTGCCTTGGAATTGAACTGAGATCATTCTGTTATTTTTGAGATTGCACCCAAGTACTGTATTTTACTCTTGTTGACTATAACAACTTCTGGGTTTGTTCTAAGGGATTCTTGCCCACAGTAGTAGATATAATGGTAATCTGAATTAAATTCACCCATTTTGGTCCATTTCAGTTGTTATTTGCAGCATCAGACTTTACTTTCACCAGCAGACACATCCACAACTGGGAGTTGTTTCGGCTTTGGCTCAGCCTCTTCATTCCTTCTGGAGCTATTTCTCTGCTATTCTCCAGTAGCTTACCAACCTGGGGAATTCATCTCTTTTTTTTTGCCTTTTTTTTTTTTTTATTATGCATTTTTGCTTTTACAGAGTTTTGTTGTTTACAGATATGTATAATCCCAGATTAGTCATACATACATCCCATCGCCCCCATCCCACCCCTTCAGGCCGTCGCACAGCCCCTATGTAAGATCCCTTAACCCACCGAGCATTGGCAATAGTTATTTCTTCTACATATGATAGTATAGGGCTCCATATTGCTCTTTCCATATCCCTCACCTACTCTTCCCTCTCCCTAATGTCCATAAGTCAGTTCTCTATGAATGGTTTTCCATCGATGGTCTGAGTGTGTATTTATCAATACGATCTTACTAGATTCCATATGTTTATGTGTTAGTATACTATACTGGTCTTTCTCTTTTTGGCTTACTTTGTTTAATAGATTCCAGATTCATCAATCTCATTATTACTAAATCTTCTGCATTTCTTTTTGCGGCTGAGAAGTACTCCACTGTGTGTATGTACCATAGCTTCTTTATCCATTCGTTCGTCGATGGACTTCTAGGTTGCTTCCATGTTCTAGCTATTGTGTAGAGTGCTGCAGTGAATATTGGGGTACAGGTGTCTCTTTCAATTTTGATTTCCTTAGGGTGTAAGCCTAATAGTGGGATTGCTGGGTCATATGGTGCTTCTATTTTTAGCTTTTTTTGGGGGGCGGTCTCTTTTATTGGTTTGTTATTTATTTATTTTCATCCATCTATATTCTTTGGCCTGTGTGGGCCTCCCATTGCAATGGCCTCTCTTGTTGCAGAGTTCTGGCTCATAATTGGACACACTGGTTCAGCTGCTCCACAGCATGTGGGATCTTCCCAGGAAAGGGCGAATCTGTGACTCTTGAACTGCAAGGTGGCCTCTTTACCCACTGGACCACCAGGGAAGCCCTCTTCTTAACTTTTTGGGGAATCTCCATACTGTCTTCCATAGGTGGTTTTTTAGTGTTCCCTTTTCTCCGCATCCGTATTTTACTCTTGACTATAACAACTTCTGGGTTTGTTCTAAGCTGACTATTTTTTTAAACCCATTTTGGTCCATTTCAGTTGTTATTTGCAGCATCAGACTTTACTTTCACCAGCAGACACATCCACAACTGGGAGTTGTTTCGGCTTTGGCTCAGCCTCTTCATTCCTTCTGGAGCTATTTCTCTGCTATTCTCCAGTAGCTTACCAACCTGGGGAATTCATCTCTTTTTTTTTGCCTTTTTTTTTTTTTTATTATGCATTTTTGCTTTTACAGAGTTTTGTTGTTTACAGATATGTATAATCCCAGATTAGTCATACATACATCCCATCGCCCCCATCCCACCCCTTCAGGCCGTCGCACAGCCCCTATGTAAGATCCCTTAACCCACCGAGCATTGGCAATAGTTATTTCTTCTACATATGATAGTATAGGGCTCCATATTGCTCTTTCCATATCCCTCACCTACTCTTCCCTCTCCCTAATGTCCATAAGTCAGTTCTCTATGAATGGTTTTCCATCGATGGTCTGAGTGTGTATTTATCAATACGATCTTACTAGATTCCATATGTTTATGTGTTAGTATACTATACTGGTCTTTCTCTTTTTGGCTTACTTTGTTTAATAGATTCCAGATTCATCAATCTCATTATTACTAAATCTTCTGCATTTCTTTTTGCGGCTGAGAAGTACTCCACTGTGTGTATGTACCATAGCTTCTTTATCCATTCGTTCGTCGATGGACTTCTAGGTTGCTTCCATGTTCTAGCTATTGTGTAGAGTGCTGCAGTGAATATTGGGGTACAGGTGTCTCTTTCAATTTTGATTTCCTTAGGGTGTAAGCCTAATAGTGGGATTGCTGGGTCATATGGTGCTTCTATTTTTAGCTTTTTTTGGGGGGCGGTCTCTTTTATTGGTTTGTTATTTATTTATTTTCATCCATCTATATTCTTTGGCCTGTGTGGGCCTCCCATTGCAATGGCCTCTCTTGTTGCAGAGTTCTGGCTCATAATTGGACACACTGGTTCAGCTGCTCCACAGCATGTGGGATCTTCCCAGGAAAGGGAACGAATCTGTGACTCTTGAACTGCAAGGTGGCCTCTTTACCCACTGGACCACCAGGGAAGCCCTCTTCTTAACTTTTTGGGGAATCTCCATACTGTCTTCCATAGTGGTTGTATCAGTTTACATTCCTACTAAAAATGCAGTGTTCCCTTTTCTCCGCACCCTCTCCAGCATTTATTATCTGCAGATTTTTTGATGATGGCCATTCTGACTGGTGTGAGGTGATATCTCATTGTATTTTTGATTTGCATTTCTCTAATAGCAAGCAACGTTGAGCATCTTTTCATGTGTTTTTTAGCCATCTGTAAGTCTTCTTTGTAGAGGTATCTGTTTGGGTCTTTTTCCCACTTCTTGATTGGGTTCTTTGTTTTTTCAGTGTTGAGTTGTCTGAGCTGCTTGTATATTTTGGAAATTAATTCTTTGTCAGTTGTTTCATTTTCTATTTTCTGCCATTCTGTGAGTTGTGTGTTCACCTTGTTGGTAGTTTCTTTTGCTGTGCAAAATTAAGTTTCATAAGGTCCCACTTATTTGTTTTTGTTTTTCTTTCCATTATTCTAGTGGGCAGGTCATAGAAGATCTTGCTTTGATTTATGTCATTGAATGTTTTGCCTGTATTCTTCTCTTAAGAGTTTTATGGTTTCTGGTCTTACATTTAGGTCTTTAATCCATTCTGAGTTTATCTTTTTGTATGGTGTCAGGGAATGTTCCAACATCATTTTTTTGCATGTAGCTGTCCAATTTTCCCAGCACCATTTGGTGAAGAGGCTGTCTTTGTCCCATTTTATATTTTCATCTCGTTTGTCAAAAATAAGGTACCCATAGGTGCTGGGTTTATCTCTGGGTTCTGTAGGTCTGTGGATGATTGGTTTTGTATTATTGTCTTGTTTGTTGTTTGAATGAGGCATCTTATTCAGGGTGCTGCAGGTTGTTGGATGATGCCAGGACTTGCAGACAAGTGCTTACCTTTGTGGGAGTTCTCGCTGTTTAATGCTCTGTAGTGTTAGGTGTTCTCTGGTAGTGTAGGGTCTTGGAGTTAGTGCTGCCTCTCTGAAGCCCCTGGGCTTGATACCTGACCAGGGAATGGAGATTCCATGACTGGTTTGTTATGGCATTAAGTGGTGTGAAAACATATATAAACAAATGGGAAACAGAAGGTGTACCTTTGACAAATGACAATTAAAATACCATGCAAATACCATCTAATATACTGGAATATACACACAAGCATATACAGCCGTAACATAACCCAAACAGTCCAAAAAAAAAAAAAAAAAAACACAGTACAGTAGGTTAATGCAGTGAATAGAGGAAATCAAGAATGGTATCTACCAGTTAAGAACAAAACTAACTAAAGAAATTGGAGAACAATGGTAGAGCCAGATCCTAATTGGGGATAAGGCAATGAAAGCAAAACAGAGTAAGAAACATGATGAGGAAAAAATGAAGAGAAAGGAAGGTTTCAGTCTTTCTATTTGTTCTGAGCTGCTTGTATATTTTGGAAATTAATTCTTTGTCAGTTGTTTCATTTTCTATTTTCTGCCATTCTGTGAGTTGTGTGTTCACCTTGTTGGTAGTTTCTTTTGCTGTGCAAAATTAAGTTTCATAAGGTCCCACTTATTTGTTTTTGTTTTTCTTTCCATTATTCTAGTGGGCAGGTCATAGAAGATCTTGCTTTGATTTATGTCATTGAATGTTTTGCCTGTATTCTTCTCTTAAGAGTTTTATGGTTTCTGGTCTTACATTTAGGTCTTTAATCCATTCTGAGTTTATCTTTTTGTATGGTGTCAGGGAATGTTCCAACATCATTTTTTTGCATGTAGCTGTCCAATTTTCCCAGCACCATTTGGTGAAGAGGCTGTCTTTGTCCCATTTTATATTTTCATCTCGTTTGTCAAAAATAAGGTACCCATAGGTGCTGGGTTTATCTCTGGGTTCTGTAGGTCTGTGGATGATTGGTTTTGTATTATTGTCTTGTTTGTTGTTTGAATGAGGCATCTTATTCAGGGTGCTGCAGGTTGTTGGATGATGCCAGGACTTGCAGACAAGTGCTTACCTTTGTGGGAGTTCTCGCTGTTTAATGCTCTGTAGTGTTAGGTGTTCTCTGGTAGTGTAGGGTCTTGGAGTTAGTGCTGCCTCTCTGAAGCCCCTGGGCTTGATACCTGACCAGGGAATGGAGATTCCATGACTGGTTTGTTATGGCATTAAGTGGTGTGAAAACATATATAAACAAATGGGAAACAGAAGGTGTACCTTTGACAAATGACAATTAAAATACCATGCAAATACCATCTAATATACTGGAATATACACACAAGCATATACAGCCGTAACATAACCCAAACAGTCCAAAAAAAAAAAAAAAAAACACAGTACAGTAGGTTAATGCAGTGAATAGAGGAAATCAAGAATGGTATCTACCAGTTAAGAACAAAACTAACTAAAGAAATTGGAGAACAATGGTAGAGCCAGATCCTAATTGGGGATAAGGCAATGAAAGCAAAACAGAGTAAGAAACATGATGAGGAAAAGAATGAAGAGAAAGGAAGGATAGAAAAGAAATATAATCTGGGAACATACATGTACAAAAATAAATAAATAAATAAATAAATAAATAAAAAGAAATATAGACTAGTAATGCAAAGTTAAATGTAGGAAGATAAAAATTTTAAAGCTTAGTGCAATAGAAAAAGAGCAGTAAAGAAAGGAATAGTTGTAGAAAAAATAATGCATTAATAATTTAAAAATTAAAACAGAAAAATATAGAAAAACAAAACAAAACAAAAAAAACCCACAGAACCACAGAAGGCCAATGTAGAATCAGAAGTATATAACCAAAATAAAATGTGTGGTTTAAAGATAATTTTTTTATGAACTTAAGTATGTTTCATAGTACTGATAAGATTGGTAGCCACAATAGCATAGTGTGAAGGAAAAAAAAAGGTGAGGGGAGGAGGGAAAACAAAAACCAAATCCAGAGGCAACTCCAGTGCAAGTCCAAATGTAGAAATAGTAAATGTTTTTGTTTTGAGGACTCTGCTGTCAGCGACCTTTCCCTTTCTGACAACGCAGGAATAATGGCCCTATCAGTCTTATTTTTGCCTCTGGCAGCGTTTTTCTGTAATTTGACCTGTTTAAGTACTAAAAGGCTCACCCTGGCTGGAGTGGGTCAGGCTCTTGATTATTAATCCAGTTACATTTGTTGCTGGGTGGAGCTTTGTTCCCTCCCTGTGGTTTGACCTGAGGCCAAACTATGCTAGGGGCAATGTTGACTCCCTCCAAAAGGACCTATTTCCACATGCCCTATCAGGAGCACTGCTTCAACAAATGGGATTCCATGACTGGTTTGTTATGGCATTAAGTGGTGTGAAAACATATATAAACAAATGGGAAACAGAAGGTGTACCTTTGACAAATGACAATTAAAATACCATGCAAATACCATCTAATATACTGGAATATACACACAAGCATATACAGCCGTAACATAACCCAAACAGTCCAAAAAAAAAAAAAAAAACACAGTACAGTAGGTTAATGCAGTGAATAGAGGAAATCAAGAATGGTATCTACCAGTTAAGAACAAAACTAACTAAAGAAATTGGAGAACAATGGTAGAGCCAGATCCTAATTGGGGATAAGGCAATGAAAGCAAAACAGAGTAAGAAACATGATGAGGAAAAGAATGAAGAGAAAGGAAGGATAGAAAAGAAATATAATCTGGGAACATACATGTACAAAAATAAATAAATAAATAAATAAATAAATAAATAAATAAAAAGAAATATAGACTAGTAATGCAAAGTTAAATGTAGGAAGATAAAAATTTTAAAGCTTAGTGCAATAGAAAAAGAGCAGTAAAGAAAGGAATAGTTGTAGAAAAAATAATGCATTAATAATTTAAAAATTAAAACAGAAAAATATAGAAAAACAAAACAAAACAAAAAAAACCCACAGAACCACAGAAGGCCAATGTAGAATCAGAAGTATATAACCAAAATAAAATGTGTGGTTTAAAGATAATTTTTTTATGAACTTAAGTATGTTTCATAGTACTGATAAGATTGGTAGCCACAATAGCATAGTGTGAAGGAAAAAAAAAGGTGAGGGGAGGAGGGGAAAAAAAAAAAAAAAACCAAATCCAGAGGCAACTCCAGTGCAAGTCCAAATGTAGAAATAGTAAATGTTTTTGTTTTGAGGACTCTGCTGTCAGCGACCTTTCCCTTTCTGACAACGCAGGAATAATGGCCCTATCAGTCTTATTTTTGCCTCTGGCAGCGTTTTTCTGTAATTTGACCTGTTTAAGTACTAAAAGGCTCACCCTGGCTGGAGTGGGTCAGGCTCTTGATTATTAATCCAGTTACATTTGTTGCTGGGTGGAGCTTTGTTCCCTCCCTGTGGTTTGACCTGAGGCCAAACTATGCTAGGGGCAATGTTGACTCCCTCCAAAAGGACCTATTTCCACATGCCCTATCAGGAGCACTGCTTCAGTGTCCCTGACCCCCGCTGCAGGCTACCATCGACCCCCGCCACTGCTGGAGACTTCAGAACACTTAGAGGTGAATCTGGCTCAGTCTCATGTGGGGTCACTGTTCCTTTCTCCTGGATCCCAGTGTGCACAGAATCTATTTTCCTACTCCTGCTTGGCAGCTCTATGACCTGATTAATGACAACCTGTTTCAAAAGGAATTAAGTGCAAGGCTGTCTTTCCAAGGAATGCTCTAGGGCACTTCTAACCCAAGGAGGCACTTGGACCCTCTAAAGCATGTCTGGCTCAGTCTCTAGGGATCACTGCACCTTTCCCAGGTCTTGGTGTGTAAGAGGCTTTGTGTGTTTGGCCCATCCAGTCTCTCTGACAGGTTTGAGGTTTGATTTTTAAAGCGCGACTGCGCCTCCTAGCGTCTTGTTGTGGCTTTTCCTTTGCTCCTGGATGAGGATTATCATTTTGTGATTGGATCCAACCTCCTCCTATCGATGTTTTTTTCAGCAGCTAGTTGCAATTCTGGCGTTTTCACCGGAGCAGATGAGTGCACGTCCTTCTATGCTGCCATCTTAGCTCCACCCCATCTCTGGGAAGTTCATCTTTCAGTCATGTCTTTATACCTTTTCTTACTGTTGATGGGCTTGTCAAGACAAGAATGCTGATGTGGCTTGCCATTCCCTTCTCCAGTGGGACACATTTTGTCAGAGCTCTTTACCATGACCTGTTCGTCTTGGGTGGCCCTATAGGCCTGGCTCATATTTTCATTTTGTTAGACAAAGTTGTGATCCATGTGATCAGTTGGGTTAATTTTCTGTGATTGTGGTTTTCATTTTGTCTGCCCAAAAGTTGTATTATTATTTTTGCCTGTGGCAGCGTTTTTCTGTAATTTGACCTGTTTAAGTACTAAAAGGCTCACCCTGGCTGGAGTGGGTCAGGCTCTTGATTATTAATCCAGTTACATTTGTTGCTGGGTGGAGCTTTGTTCCCTCCCTGTGGTTTGACCTGAGGCCAAACTATGCTAGGGGCAATGTTGACTCCCTCCAAAAGGACCTATTTCCACATGCCCTATCAGGAGCACTGCTTCAGTGTCCCTGACCCCCGCTGCAGGCTACCATCGACCCCCGCCACTGCTGGAGACTTCAGAACACTTAGAGGTGAATCTGGCTCAGTCTCATGTGGGGTCACTGTTCCTTCCTCCTGGATCCCAGTGTGCACAGAATCTATTTTCCTACTCCTGCTTGGCAGCTCTATGACCTGATTAATGACAACCTGTTTCAAAAGGAATTAAGTGCAAGGCTGTCTTTCCAAGGAATGCTCTAGGGCACTTCTAACCCAAGGAGGCACTTGGACCCTCTAAAGCATGTCTGGCTCAGTCTCTAGGGATCACTGCACCTTTCCCAGGTCTTGGTGTGTAAGAGGCTTTGTGTGTTTGGCCCATCCAGTCTCTCTGACAGGTTTGAGGTTTGATTTTTAAAAGCGCGACTGCGCCCCTCCTAGCGTCTTGTTGTGGCTTTTCCTTTGCTCCTGGATGAGGATTATCATTTTGTGATTGGATCCAACCTCCTCCTATCGATGTTTTTTTCAGCAGCTAGTTGCAATTCTGGCGTTTTCACCGGAGCAGATGAGTGCACGTCCTTCTATGCTGCCATCTTAGCTCCACCCCATCTCTGGGAAGTTCATCTTTCAGTCATGTCTTTATACCTTTTCTTACTGTTGATGGGCTTGTCAAGACAAGAATGCTGATGTGGCTTGCCATTCCCTTCTCCAGTGGGACACATTTTGTCAGAGCTCTTTACCATGACCTGTTCGTCTTGGGTGGCCCTATAGGCCTGGCTCATATTTTCATTTTGTTAGACAAAGTTGTGATCCATGTGATCAGTTGGGTTAATTTTCTGTGATTGTGGTTTTCATTTTGTCTGCCCTCTGATTGGTGGGGTAAGAGGCCTGTGTTTTTAGAGAATCTGTATTTATTATGTAATATGGGCTTTCAAGGTGCACTAGTGGGTAAAGAATCTGCTTGACATGGAGACATGCGTTTGATCCCTGGGTCAGGAAGATCCCCTAGAGGACGACATTGGCAATGCATTCCATTAATCTTGCCTTGAGAATCCCTTGGACAGAGTGTTACTAAAATCATCAAGCTCATGTGCTTGATGCACAGTAAGGCCAAACAATACTAAAACATTGGAGTTTGGAAGAGAACGGTTGATTTCAGAGTCATGCAAGGAAATGGGTGACTCATGCCTTAAGAGCCCCAGAGTTACTAAAAGCTTTATGTAAAGTCGTTTTAAAAGCAAAAGGTGATGGAGAGGTGTGGTTAGTTGCTGCAAACTTCCTAATGTCAGATCCTTTGTTCTTGAAGTCAGGTCATGTTCAGGTAATGATGTTCCTATAAATCTACCAAACCTAATGTTATTGTGTATTCTGACAAGAAAGGACAGGGTCCCAAGGCACCACTTTTACACTCCAAGGTTCTGGTCCTGGCTAAGAGGAGACAGCTCAGTTGACAGTTCCTTCAGTGCCAGGTCCCCAGATTCTGCTCAGCTCTCATTGCTGAAGGAGCCAGGAATCCAATCCAGCTGGCTCTCAGGTTCCTCAGGCCTCCAAAGGGGGGGAAACCAAGTCCCACAAACTGTGCCCCAGGCAAACTGGTAACAGGGTTCAGAGTAATGATGCACAGCTGTGGCTGCATGCTAAGGGCTGAGTTCACTGTGCTCTGTTACAAGAGGAACCTGGTGGGCTGTAACAGACAGGATTAACAGAGCCTTAACAGGTGGCCATTGCCAGGCCTTATTACTCTGCACTCTTCTTACTAGGCAACAAGTCTTGCTTAGTCATTGCTCAGTGCCTCAGTGAGCCCTGTCTACCAGCAACCAACCTTCAATGAGCAATTGTTAGTTGTCCTGCTCAGTTATTGATCAGCACTGCAGTGGGCCCTGCCCATTGGTGACTGTCAGTGAGGGACCACTGGGGAAGTGATTTAATCAGGGGTCCGTGGTGTGGTGGTCAGGTTGGAGGAAGATTCAGGCCTTCTCTTAGATGCCTTCCAGCTTATCCAGCCTTGGGCCAGTGGGTTAGCCGGAGGGCTCAGGTAGTAGACTGGGGAATATGTCCTGTAGGGCTCCATAGTCCTCACTGAGACTCTCCACTCGCCTTGGCCCAGACCTTGAGGACACTGTGTACCTCTCTCCCCATCCTTGTCTCTGAGACCTAATAGCAGTGGCCGTCTGCCTGGTTCATGGTCTATGAGACATGGTTTTCTGATTTGGGTGGCCTGAGGAGACTGAGGACCAGTTGGGTTGGGTGCCTGGCCTTGAAGGAGATGCCACCTGAGATCTGCCTCCTCTTAGTCAGGACTGAGACCTTTGTGACCTCATGGACTGTAACCTACAAGGTGCCTCTGTCCATGGAATTTTCCAGACAAGAATACTAGGGTGGGTCACTATTTCCTTCTCCAAGTATCTTCCCAACCCAGGGATCGAACCCACGTCTCCTGCATCTCCTGCATTGGCAGGAGGATTTTTTTTTTTTTAATTTACCATTGCACCAATATTTATTAATCTAGGATACTTGTTTTTCTTTTTATGATGTACTTCACTGTGTATAATAGGCTCTGGGTTCATCCACCTTATTAGACATCTAGGTTGCTTCATGTCTTTTTCAGTTATGGTTTCTTCAGAGTAAACATCTAGTAGTGGGATTTGTGAGTCACGTGGTAGTTTTATTCTTAATTTTTAAAGGATTATCCATACTGTTCTCCATAGTGGCAGTATCAATTTGCTTTCCTACCAACAGTGCAAGAAAGTTCCCTTTACTCAATTTCCTCTCCAACATTTTTGTTTGTAGATTTTTTGATGATGGCCATTCTGACTGGAGTGAGGGAATACCTCATTGTACTTTTTATTTTGCATTGGGATATAACCAACTAACAATGTGGTAGTTTCAGGTGAACAGTGAAGGGACCCAGCCATACATATACATGTATCCATTTTTTTCCCACCCCGCCATCCATGCCCTCAACACTCTAACATTGAGTATGGTCCCATGTTTTATACAAGAGGTCCCTGTTGGTTTTCTGTTTTCAGTGTATCAGTGTGAATGTGACCTTCCCAGTCTATCTCTTTATGCCGGCAACCATAAATTTAGTTTCCAGCCTTGGGCCAGTGGGTTAGCCGGAGGACTCAGGTAGTAGACTGGGGAATATGTCCTGTAGGGCTCCATAGTCCTCACTGAGACTCTCCACTCGCCTTGGCCCAGACCTTGAGGACACTGTGTACCTCTCTCCCCATCCTTGTCTCTGAGACCTAATAGCAGTGGCCGTCTGCCTGGTTCATGGTCTATGAGACATGGTTTTCTGATTTGGGTGGCCTGAGGAGACTGAGGACCAGTTGGGTTGGGTGCCTGGCCTTGAAGGAGATGCCACCTGAGATCTGCCTCCTCTTAGTCAGGACTGAGACCTTTGTGACCTCATGGACTGTAACCTACAAGGTGCCTCTGTCCATGGAATTTTCCAGACAAGAATACTAGGGTGGGTCACTATTTCCTTCTCCAAGTATCTTCCCAACCCAGGGATCGAACCCACGTCTCCTGCATCTCCTGCATTGGCAGGAGGATTTTTTTTTTTTTAATTTACCATTGCACCAATATTTATTAATCTAGGATACTTGTTTTTCTTTTTATGATGTACTTCACTGTGTATAATAGGCTCTGGGTTCATCCACCTTATTAGACATCTAGGTTGCTTCATGTCTTTTTCAGTTATGGTTTCTTCAGAGTAAACATCTAGTAGTGGGATTTGTGAGTCACGTGGTAGTTTTATTCTTAATTTTTAAAGGATTATCCATACTGTTCTCCATAGTGGCAGTATCAATTTGCTTTCCTACCAACAGTGCAAGAAAGTTCCCTTTACTCAATTTCCTCTCCAACATTTTTGTTTGTAGATTTTTTGATGATGGCCATTCTGACTGGAGTGAGGGAATACCTCATTGTACTTTTTATTTTGCATTGGGATATAACCAACTAACAATGTGGTAGTTTCAGGTGAACAGTGAAGGGACCCAGCCATACATATACATGTATCCATTTTTTTCCCACCCCGCCATCCATGCCCTCAACACTCTAACATTGAGTATGGTCCCATGTTTTATACAAGAGGTCCCTGTTGGTTTTCTGTTTTCAGTGTATCAGTGTGAATGTGACCTTCCCAGTCTATCTCTTTATGCCGGCAACCATAAATTTGTTTTCCAAGTCTATGAGTCTTTCTGTTTTATAAGTAAATTCATTTGTTATTTCTTCTTAGATTCCGTGTATAAGGGATGTCATACTATATTTTTCCTTTTCTGATTTATTTCAGAAAGTATGACACTTATCTAGGTCCGTTCGTGTTGCAAAATGCGTTATTTCATTCTTTTTAGTGGTCGAGTAATACTCATTTGTATACATGTAACAGATCTTCTTTATCCATTTTCTCTGTTGATGGACATTTACCTTGTTTCCATGTGTTGGCTACTGTAAATAGTCCTGCAGTGAACACTGAGGTGCATTTATCCTTTCGGATCATGTTTTTCTCCAGATAGATGCCCAGGAGTGGGATTGCAGTGTAGCTCTATTTTTAGTTTTTTAAGGAACCTCTGTACTGTTCTGTATAGTAGCTATATCAATTTACATTCCTTACTGGCAGGGTACAAGGGTTCCCTCCCACCAGCAGTATACAAGGGTTCCCTTTTCTCCACACATTCACTCTCCAGCATTTGTTATTTGTGCATTTTTTGATGATAGCATTCTGACTGGTGTGAGGTGGTATCTCAATGTAGCTTTGATTTGCATTTCTCTAATAATTAGCAATGTTGAAGATCTTTTCATGTACCATCTCTATGTCCTTTTTCGAGAAATGTCTGTTTAGTTCTTCTCCCTGAGTAGGCTGTTTCTTTTTGATGCAGTTAAGGGTTATAAACTGTTGGTAAATTTTGGAGACTAATCCCTTATCATTCACAGCATTTGCAACTGTTTTCTCCCAATCTCTGTGTTGTCTTTTTGTTTTCTTTATTGTTTCTTTGCTGTGCAGAAGCTTTTAAGTTTAAGTAGGTCCCTTTTTTTATTATTTTTAAATTTCCATTATTCCAGGAAATGGATCAAAAAAGATGCTGCTATGATTTATATCAGAGTGTTCTGTTGATGTTTTCCTCCAGGAGTTTTATAGTGTCCAGTTGCACATTTACATGTATCCATTTTTTTCCCACCCCGCCATCCATGCCCTCAACACTCTAACATTGAGTATGGTCCCATGTTTTATACAAGAGGTCCCTGTTGGTTTTCTGTTTTCAGTGTATCAGTGTGAATGTGACCTTCCCAGTCTATCTCTTTATGCCGGCAACCATAAATTTGTTTTCCAAGTCTATGAGTCTTTCTGTTTTATAAGTAAATTCATTTGTTATTTCTTCTTAGATTCCGTGTATAAGGGATGTCATACTATATTTTTCCTTTTCTGATTTATTTCAGAAAGTATGACACTTATCTAGGTCCGTTCGTGTTGCAAAATGCGTTATTTCATTCTTTTTAGTGGTCGAGTAATACTCATTTGTATACATGTAACAGATCTTCTTTATCCATTTTCTCTGTTGATGGACATTTACCTTGTTTCCATGTGTTGGCTACTGTAAATAGTCCTGCAGTGAACACTGAGGTGCATTTATCCTTTCGGATCATGTTTTTCTCCAGATGGATGCCCAGGAGTGGGATTGCAGTGTAGCTCTATTTTTAGTTTTTTAAGGAACCTCTGTACTGTTCTGTATAGTAGCTATATCAATTTACATTCCTTACTGGCAGGGTACAAGGGTTCCCTCCCACCAGCAGTATACAAGGGTTCCCTTTTCTCCACACATTCACTCTCCAGCATTTGTTATTTGTGCATTTTTTGATGATAGCATTCTGACTGGTGTGAGGTGGTATCTCAATGTAGCTTTGATTTGCATTTCTCTAATAATTAGCAATGTTGAAGATCTTTTCATGTACCATCTCTATGCCCTTTTTTCGAGAAATGTCTGTTTAGTTCTTCTCCCTGAGTAGGCTGTTTCTTTTTGATGCAGTTAAGGGTTATAAACTGTTGGTAAATTTTGGAGACTAATCCCTTATCATTCACAGCATTTGCAACTGTTTTCTCCCAATCTCTGTGTTGTCTTTTTGTTTTCTTTATTGTTTCTTTGCTGTGCAGAAGCTTTTAAGTTTAAGTAGGTCCCTTTTTTTATTATTTTTAAATTTCCATTATTCCAGGAAATGGATCAAAAAAGATGCTGCTATGATTTATATCAGAGTGTTCTGTTGATGTTTTCCTCCAGGAGTTTTATAGTGTCCAGTTGCACATTTAGGACTTTAATCCATTTTGAGCTTATTTTTGTGTATGAAGTTAAAGAATGATGTAATTTCATTTTTTAACATGTGGCTGTCCAGTTTTCCCAGCACCATTTATTGAAGAGACTCTCTTTCCAACATTCTGTAGTCTTGCCTTCTTTTCAAAGATAAGGTGCCCATAAGGTCATGGGTTTATTTCTGACCTTCCTATCTTGTTCCATTGGTTTATGTCTGTTTCTGTACCAGTACCATACTGTCTTTATGACTGTAGTTCATAGTATAGTCTGAAGCCAGGAAAGTTGATTTCTCCAGCTCTGTTTTTCTTTCTCAATATAACTTCAGCTATTGAAGGTCTGTGGTATTTTCCATAAAAATTGTGAAATTTTTTTCCTAGTTCTATGGAAAATACCATTGGCAATTTAATAGAGACTGCATTGAATTTGTAGGGTACTTTGGGTAGTTTAGTAATTTTTACAGTAGTGATTCTTCTGATCCAAGAACATAGTATTCTCTCTCCATCTCTGTGTCATCTTTGATTTCTTTCATCAGTGTCTCACAGTTTTCTGCACACGTCTTTTGTCTGTATAGTTAGGTTTATTCCTAGCTATTTTATTCTTTTGGTGGCAATGGTAAATGAGATCGTTTCCTTAATTTCTCTTTCTAATGCAAGGAATTTCTATGTATTAATTTTGTAACCTACAGCTTTATTATATTCATTGATTAGCTCTAGAAATCTTTTTGTTAATCTTTTTTTTTTAATTTTAGCCTCTTTTATTGGTCCTTCATTTATTTATTTTCATCCATCTTAATTCTTTGCCCTGTGTGGGCCTCTCATCATGGTGGCTTCTCTCATTGCCCAGCACCGGCCCTGGGCGCATGCGCTCCAGAGCGCTGGCTTATAATTGGACACACTGGTCCAGCTGCTCCATGGCATGTGAGATCTTCCTGTGGCAGGGGTCGAAGTGGTGCCCCTTACCCACTGGACCAGCAGGGAAGCCCCTCTAGTAATCTTCTAGTGGTATCTTTAGGGATTTTATGTATAGTATCATGTCATGCAAATAGTGAGATTTTTAGTTCTTTTCTGTTCTGGATTCCTTTTATTAATTTTTCTTCTGGTTAAGACTTCCAAAAAACTATGTTGAATAATAGTGGTAAGAATGGGCACCCTTGTCCTTTCCCTAACTTCAGAGGAAATGATTTTAGGTTTTCACTCTAGAGAATAATGTTTGCTATGGGTTTGTCATGTATGGTCTTTATTATGTTGAGGTAGTTTCCTACTGTGCCTGCTGTCTGGAGAATTTTTGTCATAAATTCGTATTGAATTTTGACAAAAACTATCTCTGCATCTGTTGAGATAATCATACGATTTTTTTTCTTTCACTTTGTTGATATGGTGTATCACATTGATTGATTTACATATCCTTGCATCCCTGGGATGAATCTCACTTGATTGTGGTGTATGGTCCTTTTTTTTTTTTTTTTTAATATTTATTTATTTACTTATTTATTTTGGTGGGGTGGGGAGGGAGGAGGGTGGGCGGGCCACTTCTACTGGTCTTTCATTTGTCCGTTTTCATCCATCTTTGTTCTTTGGCCAGTCTGGGCCTCCCATCGTGGTGGCCTCTGTGGTTGCAGAGCACCGGCTCTGGGCGCATGCGCTCCAGAGCTCCGGCTCGGTAATTGGACACATCGGTGCAACCGCTCTGCAGCACGTGGGATCTTCCCAGGCCAGGGATCAAACTGGCGCCCCTTGCACTGCAAGGTGGTGTCCTTACCCACTGGACCACCAGGGAAGCCTTGTATGATCCTTTTAATGTGTTGTTGGATTCTATTTGTTAGAATTTTATTGAGGATTTTTGCATCTGTGTTCATCTGTGACATTGACCTGTAAGTTTCTTTTCTTTGTGTTATCTTTGTCTGGTTTTGGTATCAGGGAGATGGTGTTCTCATAGAATGAGTTTTGATTTTTCCTTCTTCTGCAGTTTTCTAGAAGAGTTCAGCAGGATACATGTTAGCTGTTGTCTGAACTTTTTGTGGAATTTGCCTATGAACCCATTTGGCCCTGGGCTTTTGTTTGTTGGAAGATTTTTCTTTTATTCCATACATATGCCCCATACACATACACATACCCCATTGCATATTCCCCTCCCTCCCACCAATATCCATAAGACTGATCTCCATGTCCGCCTCCTATTGCTTTTTCACTCTAGAGAATTCTTTTCTGTTCTGGATTCCTTTTATTAATTTTTCTTCTGGTTAAGACTTCCAAAAAACTATGTTGAATAATAGTGGTAAGAATGGGCACCCTTGTCCTTTCCCTAACTTCAGAGGAAATGATTTTAGGTTTTCACTCTAGAGAATAATGTTTGCTATGGGTTTGTCATGTATGGTCTTTATTATGTTGAGGTAGTTTCCTACTGTGCCTGCTGTCTGGAGAATTTTTGTCATAAATTCGTATTGAATTTTGACAAAAGCTATCTCTGCATCTGTTGAGATAATCATACGATTTTTTTTCTTTCACTTTGTTGATATGGTGTATCACATTGATTGATTTACATATCCTTGCATCCCTGGGATGAATCTCACTTGATTGTGGTGTATGGTCCTTTTTTTTTTTTTTTTTTTTAACATTTATTTATTTACTTATTTATTTTGGTGGGGGTGGGGAGGGAGGAGGGTGGGCGGGCCACTTCTACTGGTCTTTCATTTGTCCGTTTTCATCCATCTTTGTTCTTTGGCCAGTCTGGGCCTCCCATCGTGGTGGCCTCTGTGGTTGCAGAGCACCGGCTCTGGGCGCATGCGCTCCAGAGCTCCGGCTCGGTAATTGGACACATCGGTGCAACCGCTCTGCAGCACGTGGGATCTTCCCAGGCCAGGGATCAAACTGGCGCCCCTTGCACTGCAAGGTGGTGTCCTTACCCACTGGACCACCAGGGAAGCCTTGTATGATCCTTTTAATGTGTTGTTGGATTCTATTTGTTAGAATTTTATTGAGGATTTTTGCATCTGTGTTCATCTGTGACATTGACCTGTAAGTTTCTTTTCTTTGTGTTATCTTTGTCTGGTTTTGGTATCAGGGAGATGGTGTTCTCATAGAATGAGTTTTGATTTTTCCTTCTTCTGCAGTTTTCTAGAAGAGTTCAGCAGGATACATGTTAGCTGTTGTCTGAACTTTTTGTGGAATTTGCCTATGAACCCATTTGGCCCTGGGCTTTTGTTTGTTGGAAGATTTTTCTTTTATTCCATACATATGCCCCATACACATACACATACCCCATTGCATATTCCCCTCCCTCCCACCAATATCCATAAGACTGATCTCCATGTCCGCCTCTCTATTGCTGCTCTGTATATTCATTTATAAGCACCGTCTTTCTAGATTATATACACGTGTCAGTGTACAATATTTATCTTTCTGTCTCTGACATACCTCACTCTGTATAATAGGTTCTAGATTCATCCACCTCATTAGAACTGATTCAAATGCATTTCTTTTTATGGCTGAATAATATTCCATTGTATATGTGTACCACAGATTCTTTATCCATTCATCTGTCGATGGACATCAAGGTTGTTTCCATGTTCTAGCTATTGTATTTGCAATGAATGGTGGGGTACGTGTCTCTTTCAGTTTTGATTTCCTCAGTATGTATGTGTAGCAGTGGGATTGCTGGGTCAGATGGTGATTCTGTTGCTAGTTTTTTGAGGAATTACACTGTCTTCCATAGTGGCTGTATCAGTTCACATTCCCACCGACAGCGCAAGAGGGCTCCCTTTTCTCCACCCCCTCTCCAGCATTTATTGTCTGTAGACTTTTTTTTTTTTTTAAAGATTTATTCATTTATTTTTTTATTTTGGGCGGGGGTCGGGTTGGGGAGGGAGGGGGGCGGGCGGGCCACTTCTATTGGTCTTTCATTTCTCTATTTTCATCCGTCTTTGTTCTTTGGCTCCTGTGGGCCTCCCATCGCGATGGCGTCTGTTGTTGCAGAGCGCCAGCTCTGGGCACATGCGCTCCAGAGCTCCGGCTCGGTGATTGGACACATCGGTCCAGCCGCTCCGAGGCACGTGGGATCTTCCCAGACCAGGGATCGAACCGGCGCCCCTTGCACTGCAAGGCGGTGTCCTTATCCACTGGACCACCAGGGGAAGCCCGTCTGTAGACTTTTTGATGATGGCCATTCTGACTGGTGTGAGGTGATATCTCATTGTAGTTTTGATTTGCATTTCTCTAACAATCAGTGATGCTGAGTATCTTTTCATGTGTTTGTTGGCCATCTGTGTGTCTTCTTTAGAGACGTGTCTGTTTAGATCTTTTTCCCATTTTTGATTGGATTGTTCATTTTTTTGGTGTTGAGCTATCTGCGGCTAGTGTATTTTGGAAATTATTTTCTTTGTCAGTTGTTACATTTGCTATTATTCTTTCCCATTTTGAAGACTGTCTTTTCACCTTTTTTATAGCTTCTTTTGCTATGCAAAAGCTTTTAGTTTCATTAGGTCCACTTGTCTACTTTTGTCTTTGTTTCCATTACTTTAAGAGGTAGGTCATAGAAGATCTTGCTTTGATTTATGTCATTGAGTGTTCTGCCTATGTTTTCCTCCAAGAGTTTTATGATCTCTGGTCTCACAGGTCTTTAATCCATTTTTGAGTTTATCTTTGTGATGGTGTTAGGTAGTGTTCGAATTTCATTCTTTTACATGTAGCTGTCCAGTTTTCCCAGCACCACTTATTGAAGAGACTGTCTTTTCCCCATTGTATATTTTTGCTTCCTTTGTCAAAGATAAGGTACCCATAAGTGTGTGAGTTTATCTCTGGGCTCTCTATCTTGTTTCATTGGTCGATATCTGTGTTTTTGTCCCAGTACCATACTGTCTTGATGACTGTCACTTTGTACTATAGACTTAAGTCAAGAAGGTTAATTCCTCCAGCTCTGGACTTCTTTCTCAAGACTGCTTTGGCTGTCCGGGGTCTTTTGTGTTTCCATATGAATTGTGATATTTTTTGTTCTAGTTCTGTGGAAAATGCCATTGTAGTTTGATAGGGATCACATTGAATCTGTAGATTACATTTGGTAGTTTAGTCATTTTTATGATATTGATTCTTCCAACCCAGGAATATGGAATAGCTCTCCATCTGTTTATGTCATCTTTGATTTCTTTTATCAGTGTCTTATAAATTTCTGTGTACATTTCTTTTGTCTCCTTTGGTAGCTTTGTTCCTAGATATTTTATTCTTTTGGTGGCAGTGGTGAATGGGATTACTTCCTTGATTTCTCTTTGTGATTTTTCATTGTTAGTATATAGGAATGTGAGTGATTTCTGTGTACTGATTTTGTATCCTGTAACTTTGCTAAATTTACTGATTAGGTCTAGTAATTCTCTGATAGTATCTTTAGAGTTTTCTATGTACAATATTGTGTCATCTGCAGAGTTTTGCTTCTTCTTTTCCAATCTGGATTCCTTTTATTATTTATTTATTTTTCTTCTCTAATTGTTGTAGCTAGAACTTCTAAGACTATGTTGAATAATAGAGGAGGAAGTGGACACCTCTGTCTTGTTCCTGATCTTAGAGGGAATCCTTTCAGTTTTCACCAGTGAGAATAATGTTTGCTATGGGCTTATCATATATGATATTAACTATGTTGAGGTAGATTCCTTCTGTGCTTATTTTTTGAAGAGTTTTATCATAAATGGGTGCTGGATTTTGTCAAAGGCTTTTTTGCATCTATTGAGATTATCATATGATTTTTATCTTTTAGTTTGTTAATATGGTGTATCACATTGATTTATTTGCTAATATTGATGAATCCTTGCATGCGTCATTCTTTTCATTTACTGTCCAGTTTTCCCAGCACCACTTATTGAAGAGACTGTCTTTTCCCCATTGTATATTTTTGCTTCCTTTGTCAAAGATAAGGTACCCATAAGTGTGTGAGTTTATCTCTGGGCTCTCTATCTTGTTTCATTGGTCGATATCTGTGTTTTTGTCCCAGTACCATACTGTCTTGATGACTGTCACTTTGTACTATAGACTTAAGTCAAGAAGGTTAATTCCTCCAGCTCTGGACTTCTTTCTCAAGACTGCTTTGGCTGTCCGGGGTCTTTTGTGTTTCCATATGAATTGTGATATTTTTTGTTCTAGTTCTGTGGAAAATGCCATTGTAGTTTGATAGGGATCACATTGAATCTGTAGATTACATTTGGTAGTTTAGTCATTTTTATGATATTGATTCTTCCAACCCAGGAATATGGAATAGCTCTCCATCTGTTTATGTCATCTTTGATTTCTTTTATCAGTGTCTTATAAATTTCTGTGTACATTTCTTTTGTCTCCTTTGGTAGCTTTGTTCCTAGATATTTTATTCTTTTGGTGGCAGTGGTGAATGGGATTACTTCCTTGATTTCTCTTTGTGATTTTTCATTGTTAGTATATAGGAATGTGAGTGATTTCTGTGTACTGATTTTGTATCCTGTAACTTTGCTAAATTTACTGATTAGGTCTAGTAATTCTCTGATAGTATCTTTAGAGTTTTCTATGTACAATATTGTGTCATCTGCAGAGTTTTGCTTCTTCTTTTCCAATCTGGATTCCTTTTATTATTTATTTATTTTTCTTCTCTAATTGTTGTAGCTAGAACTTCTAAGACTATGTTGAATAATAGAGGAGGAAGTGGACACCTCTGTCTTGTTCCTGATCTTAGAGGGAATCCTTTCAGTTTTTCACCAGTGAGAATAATGTTTGCTATGGGCTTATCATATATGATATTAACTATGTTGAGGTAGATTCCTTCTGTGCTTATTTTTTGAAGAGTTTTTATCATAAATGGGTGCTGGATTTTGTCAAAGGCTTTTTTGCATCTATTGAGATTATCATATGATTTTTATCTTTTAGTTTGTTAATATGGTGTATCACATTGATTTATTTGCTAATATTGATGAATCCTTGCATGCGTGGAATAAACCCAACTTAATCATGATGTGTGATGTTTTTTGATGTGTTGTTGAATTCTGTTTGCTAGAATTTTGTTGAGGATTTTTGCGTCTATATTCATCAGTGATGCTGTAATTTTCTTTTTTGCTGTTGTTTTTGCCTGGCTTTGGTATCGGGGTGATGGTGGCCTTGTAGAATAAATTTGCAAGAGTTCTTGCCTGTGCAATTTTTTTAAGAATTTTTATTTTGCTTTTTACTTCTACAGAGTTTTGTCCTTTATAGCTATGTATGATCCCAGATTAGTCATATGTATCCCCCCCATCCCCCCACCCAACTCCAGTCACACAGCACCCCTGCAGGATCCCTTTTTCTCACAGCAAAATGACAATAGCTATTTTTTTCCACATATGATGGTATAGGTTTTCATGCTACTTCCTTTACGCCTCCCATCCACTGTTCATTCCCCACAATGTCCATATGTCTATTCTCCATCTCTGATTTTTCATTGCTTCACTGTGTGTGTTACCGTTACCATCCTACTAGATTCCATATATGTGTGTTAATATGTTGTACTTGGCTTTCTCTTTTTGACTGACTTCACTTTTTATGATAGGCTCTAGATCCAACCACCTCATTAGGACTTAACAATAACAAAGAATAAAAGATGACAACCCCAAATGATGATAAAGCCAGGCTCCAATAGCAAAAACAGAAGAAAAAAAAAATGTGTGTGTCTATATACATATATATATATATATATGTATATACACGTGCATGTTCAGATATATATAAAGTAAGCAGTGAAAATGAGGGAGTGGAATAGTAATGAAGATTTTAAAAATAATAAATATAAGTTTAGAAAACTAACAGTAGCAGTAGAAAAAAGAAGACTATGTATGAAACAACCACTGGAGGGTGAAACCAAAGTCCTCTGGCAAATAGTAATTAAAAAAAAAAAAAAGTAGAAATAACCTTGGCTCTGAAGGGCATGGTTTAGATGGGGAAGGGCTTAGATGGTGACCCTGTTTAGGCGGAGGTGAGGTCCTGATTCAGGACCCCAGCCTCTAAAAAAGGGCCTGGATGGGGGTGAGGGGATAGCCCGGACTCGAACCAGCCAGAGGGTCCTCTCCAGTGCCTCTGGCTTTGGGGTGCAAGAGAATATAACTCATGTCCCCAGGAGATGGGTGGGGGAACACCAGATGGATTCCCCTTTCCTCTATCCACACCTGTAGGGATCTTCCCAGCTGGCCTTGCTCTGTCTCCTCTTCTTCCTCTACCTAGAAGACCAGCATGGGCAGAGGGTATCCTTGGAGGGGACCTTGGAGAGTGGAAAGCTTGACCCGAAGGGTGGAAGTTGTCCTTAAAGAAGAGGTCCGTGGAAGGAAGAGGGAACTAGAGGATAGAAGGGGTCCTAGATGGTAAAGAAGCCTGGTCCAGAGGGCAGACAGGGCCCCTGGTGGGGTGAGGAGACCCGCAGAGGATGGGTTCACTTGAGAGAGGAAGAAACTGGGAGAACAGTGGGGGACCTTGGAGTGTGGGGGTGTATTCCCAGATGATGGAGGACTCAGTCTGAAGGGGGGAGAGCACCCTATAGGGCAGACAGGAACCATGAGGGGCAGGAGAACCCTGGAGGGCAGAAGGCCCTATCCTGAGGGCCAACAGGGATCCCCAGAGGGATGAGTAGGGCCCCAGAGGAAGGAGGAGACTGGAAAATAGAGGTTGGCAGGTTGTCCTTGGAGGGCAGGATGGGGCCCAGAGGGTAAAACTGGTCCTGAAGGGCAGAGAATGTGGTCGGGGTCCTTAAGAGGCTTGTTCCTCAAGGAAAGATCTCAGAGGACAGAGGCCCAGGCCTCAGGGGTCAAGCGAAAGGAGAATCCCAGATGCTTCCCCAGTTTATCCTTCGATCCCCTCAGAGGTCCCTCCCCTCCTAGCCAAGCAGGCATGCTGCTCCCAGCAACCAAATTGCTTCCCCTTCCCTTGCAACTCCTTTGTTGCTGGTCCTCCAAGCTCAACCTTCCCCCACTCCTCCCTGCACAGTCCCTGATCACCCCTGGGCCTTCTCTCCTCACCCTGTCTGCAGGAGGTCCCCCCTACCAGTGCCTGATGAGTGTCCTAGATGTGGGGATACATGAACTCCATGTCTTCCTCACCATCACCATGATGCCTTCCTTCCTCAGTTTTGTTCCATGTCTGGTTCAAACTGTTGCTTCTTGACCTGCATACAGGTTTCTTAGGAGACAGGTAAGGTGGTCTGGTTCTCCCATCTCTATATAAAATGTTCCTGTTGTGTTCCACACAATAAGTCTTTAGTGTAGTCAGTGAAGCAAAAGTATATGTTTTTCTGAAATTCCCTTTCTTTCTCCATGAATAAATGTTGGCAGTTTGGCTGGTTCCCAAGTACTGCATTTCAGACTCTTTGGTGACTATGAGGGATACTGCATTTTCATCTAAGGGATTCTTGCCCACAGTAGTAGATGTAATGGTCATCTGAATTAAATTCACCCATTCTCATCCATTTTAGTTCACTGATTTTTAAAATGTAAATGTTCACTCTTGCCATCTCCAGTTTGACCACTTCCAATTTATTTTGATTCATGGACCTAACATTCCAGGTCCCTATGCAGTATTGTTCTTTAAAGCATCAGACTTTACTTTCACCACCAGACACATCCACAGCTGGGTGTCATTTCCACTTTGGCCCAGCCTCCATTTTCTCTGGAGCTATTTCTCCACTCTTCCTCAGTAGCATATTGGACACCTACCGACCTGGGAGGCTTATCTTCCAGTTTCTTTTCTTTTGGCCTTTTCATCCTGTTCATAGGGTTCTCAAGTGAAGAATACTGAAGTGGTTTGCCATTTCCATCTCCAGTTTAGAACACTTTGTCTCATAGGATCATAGGTCACTGTGAGACAATAGTTATTTATGTAATCAAAGTAACAGTAAAAGATTTCAGAGGCAGATACAAGAGCAGATAACTTAAACAGTTAAAATCTGTTATCAAAGGCAGTTCAGCATTTTAAGAAAACTTGTCCTCTTATTGGAGAGAAAAGCCAAGTTCAAGGTTTACACCAATTTTTTTTTTTTTTTAATTTACTTTCTCAGTTACTTATTTTGAACTTTGTTAATCCTGACCACAAAACTCTTTTCTTGGGGTCCTTTTTCCACAAACTTTTTATCACTTTCTGCACCATCTCTTTATTTTCCCATCCAAAACAAACCAGACACCTGTAAGTCACACTTGCTTCCTTCTCCCTTATTAAAAAAGCAATTACATTTTTCGTGCCTGGTTTACTAAAAACAAAAACAGACATCCTTCTTCCTTAAGCGGTCATGAGCTGTCCTTTATCAACACTCTGTAGATTGGTAAATATAAATCTAAATAATAATTTCTTAAAAAATGTGCTTCTTAGCGAAAATATCTCAGTGTGGCACCAGACACATTTATTAATATATGTGTTATATATTATTACTTAATGTTAATATGTGCTTTTAATGTATTCTAAACTTTTTGCTTATTTGTAAATGGAAGCCATGTTCAATAATTAATGTTTCAGTATCATATGGAAATTGTCTAGTTATTCAATAAACTTCGTCATTTAACTTCATTTAGCACAGTTCTGTATTTTATAAGTTGTTGAGTACCTGAAGAGATTATTCTTAAGTAAGAGATTCCTAAAACACATTTGTTCCTAATTCACCTAAAACTCTTATATTGCATGTATATTCTCTCCTTAAAAGTTTCTTCAGACTGAGTTAGCTTGTATTATATCTGGGCACAATAAGATGTGTTATACTTAAGGTTGATGACTCTAAGGGTATATCTGTGCTAGCGAAGAGGCTTTATATATCCTAAAATCTCCTGTCTTAGGATAAATAATAAGGCTCAAAGTAATGAAGGTCTTACATTCTTCTTGCATTGTTTTCAAAGAGTCATACCTGGAATCAAGTAGCCCCATAATTAAGTCCATTTGTCTCTGGTTTATTGTACTGTAGCCTTCTTTCTGAAATGACAAAAAGCTACAAGGGTGGTCTGCAAAAAGGAATGTGGTGAGGATAAGCACCAGGTACAGGATGTAATGAGCATAGTGGGTAAATAAGTGCTGGATGTAACTCATCCAGAGTTAGGTAGTGATACGTGCAGGATGTAATTTACATAGTATCAGGTTAGTTTCAGGAAAAGTAAACCTAGATGTAGACTACAAATTGGGAGTAAAGTAAAACTAGGAGTGATTAGTGTTTTCAGGCCAGTTTATGTTCTCCGGGTTGTTCACTATTCTCTTTATTTCCTTTGTTCTCAGGAAAAGGAAAGAAAAAAGAGAAACTCTTCCTTTTCACTTCTAGTTCCTAAGCAAAAGGCTGTGTTGTACCATACAGGGCATGATTGTTAGAAAAGCTTCCTTCAGGCATGAGTTACAGAACTGTTGGGAGAGAATTTAGGATTAATCAGCCATTTGTAGTTGTCTTTAACACCTTAAAAAGCAATTACATTTTTCGTGCCTGGTTTACTAAAAACAAAAACAGACATCCTTCTTCCTTAAGCGGTCATGAGCTGTCCTTTATCAACACTCTGTAGATTGGTAAATATAAATCTAAATAATAATTTCTTAAAAAATGTGCTTCTTAGCGAAAATATCTCAGTGTGGCACCAGACACATTTATTAATATATGTGTTATATATTATTACTTAATGTTAATATGTGCTTTTAATGTATTCTAAACTTTTTGCTTATTTGTAAATGGAAGCCATGTTCAATAATTAATGTTTCAGTATCATATGGAAATTGTCTAGTTATTCAATAAACTTCGTCATTTAACTTCATTTAGCACAGTTCTGTATTTTATAAGTTGTTGAGTACCTGAAGAGATTATTCTTAAGTAAGAGATTCCTAAAACACATTTGTTCCTAATTCACCTAAAACTCTTATATTGCATGTATATTCTCTCCTTAAAAGTTTCTTCAGACTGAGTTAGCTTGTATTATATCTGGGCACAATAAGATGTGTTATACTTAAGGTTGATGACTCTAAGGGTATATCTGTGCTAGCGAAGAGGCTTTATATATCCTAAAATCTCCTGTCTTAGGATAAATAATAAGGCTCAAAGTAATGAAGGTCTTACATTCTTCTTGCATTGTTTTCAAAGAGTCATACCTGGAATCAAGTAGCCCCATAATTAAGTCCATTTGTCTCTGGTTTATTGTACTGTAGCCTTCTTTCTGAAATGCAAAAAAGCTACAAGGGGTGGTCTGCAAAAAGGAATGTGGTGAGGATAAGCACCAGGTACAGGATGTAATGAGCATAGTGGGTAAATAAGTGCTGGATGTAACTCATCCAGAGTTAGGTAGTGATACGTGCAGGATGTAATTTACATAGTATCAGGTTAGTTTCAGGAAAAGTAAACCTAGATGTAGACTACAAATTGGGAGTAAAGTAAAACTAGGAGTGATTAGTGTTTTCAGGCCAGTTTATGTTCTCCGGGTTGTTCACTATTCTCTTTATTTCCTTTGTTCTCAGGAAAAGGAAAGAAAAAAGAGAAACTCTTCCTTTTCACTTCTAGTTCCTAAGCAAAAGGCTGTGTTGTACCATACAGGGCATGATTGTTAGAAAAGCTTCCTTCAGGCATGAGTTACAGAACTGTTGGGAGAGAATTTAGGATTAATCAGCCATTTGTAGTTGTCTTTAACAGAGATATAAAATAAGGCTACATATCAATCTGTTGATTAAAAATACTGTAACCAAAGGCTTAAGAAACCTATTCCCACCAGGAACAGTGGTTTATTAGTATTTGATAGTTTGTCATTCATTGTGATTACATAGAACATAAATAGCTACATTGATTAGAATCAACAGTATTTTGTTCATTATAAAGGTTCTTAACTTGAATGTTTGAGATAAATCTATCTAGAGAACCTATTTAAAATATGGATTTTTGTCCCCCACCCTTTTCAAGTTCTTGTTCTAAGGTCAGGGGGTGGAGATGGAGACTCGTAACAAGAATTGTAAGAGGTGCAAAGGTTCTGTGGTCCACGAGAATCCACTTGTTGAGGTCCATGGCGGTAGTCAGTGAGAGAGCTCACATCCCTAATCTCAGAAATAGCTTATGGCCTTATCTCTCTGGCCCATGGAATGACCAGTGCTTCTATACATTAGTGAAGAAAGAGTGGAAATGGGCCCTCTGTGTCTGCATAGCGGAATCATCTGAGTTTTGTGCCCTACTCTTTGTGAGACAAGATAATGATAATATATACATTACAGGATTTGTTTGGGGATTATTGTACTGTAGCCTTCTTTCTGAAATGCAAAAAGCTACAAGGGTGGTCTGCAAAAGGAATGTGGTGAGGATAAGCACCAGGTACAGGATGTAATGAGCATAGTGGGTAAATAAGTGCTGGATGTAACTCATCCAGAGTTAGGTAGTGATACGTGCAGGATGTAATTTACATAGTATCAGGTTAGTTTCAGGAAAAGTAAACCTAGATGTAGACTACAAATTGGGAGTAAAGTAAAACTAGGAGTGATTAGTGTTTTCAGGCCAGTTTATGTTCTCCGGGTTGTTCACTATTCTCTTTATTTCCTTTGTTCTCAGGAAAAGGAAAGAAAAAAGAGAAACTCTTCCTTTTCACTTCTAGTTCCTAAGCAAAAGGCTGTGTTGTACCATACAGGGCATGATTGTTAGAAAAGCTTCCTTCAGGCATGAGTTACAGAACTGTTGGGAGAGAATTTAGGATTAATCAGCCATTTGTAGTTGTCTTTAACAGAGATATAAAATAAGGCTACATATCAATCTGTTGATTAAAAATACTGTAACCAAAGGCTTAAGAAACCTATTCCCACCAGGAACAGTGGTTTATTAGTATTTGATAGTTTGTCATTCATTGTGATTACATAGAACATAAATAGCTACATTGATTAGAATCAACAGTATTTTGTTCATTATAAAGGTTCTTAACTTGAATGTTTGAGATAAATCTATCTAGAGAACCTATTTAAAATATGGATTTTTGTCCCCCACCCTTTTCAAGTTCTTGTTCTAAGGTCAGGGGGTGGAGATGGAGACTCGTAACAAGAATTGTAAGAGGTGCAAAGGTTCTGTGGTCCACAACGAGAATCCACTTGTTGAGGTCCATGGCGGTAGTCAGTGAGAGAGCTCACATCCCTAATCTCAGAAATAGCTTATGGCCTTATCTCTCTGGCCCATGGAATGACCAGTGCTTCTATACATTAGTGAAGAAAGAGTGGGAAATGGGCCCTCTGTGTCTGCATAGCGGAATCATCTGAGTTTTGTGCCCTACTCTTTGTGAGACAAGATAATGATAATATATACATTACAGGATTTGTTTGGGGATTATTGAAATAATGTTCTTTAAGCTTCAGAATGTTAATTCTTATTGCACTATACAAGAAAAAAGAGGCTGGGGTGGGGAATTGAGTGCCCAGTGCTCTTGAATGCTCTTGAATGTACCCTCTGAAGTTTTGGCCAACTCACCATGATGCCTTTCTCTCTTCAGGTAACCTGGATGGGGAGGACCATGCTGCAGAGCGAACATTGGAAGATGTTTTCCTTCGCAAATTTATGCTGGGTACCTTCCCAGGCTGCCTAGCCGACCAGCTTATTCTAAAGCGCCGGGCTAACCAGGTGGAGGTCTGTGCCCTGGTCCTGAGGCAGCTACCAGCACACAAGTTCTACTTTCTTGTGGGCTACTGTGAGACTCTGCTGTCCCACTTCTACCAGTGTCCTGTGCGTCTGCACCTCCAGACTGTTCCCTCGAAGCTTGTGTATAAGTATATTTAGAACAGTCGCCTCTTTTTGAATCAAGCTGTAGCCTGCAGAGGACAGAGACTTGTAAAATGACTGAAGTAGAAATAGGGGGAATATATCCCATCAGACTTCTGAGGCTTTGTCTTCAAAGTTGCTGTTGAATAAATAGACTCTCCATGTTGTCTTGCTTCTTGGTCTGTCTGGAGAACTAGAATAGGGTTTCATTAAGGATGTTCCAGGGTCCCCAAGAAGGCTGCCAATTACCTGAGGTTTAGGTAATAGCTATGACTCAGCGTCTTGTGCCAATCATTAAAACTTGAAGCATAAGGTTTTTCCCCCTTTCTTTTGTTCTAAGGTCAGGGGTGGAGATGGAGACTCGTAACAAGAATTGTAAGAGGTGCAAAGGTTCTGTGGTCCACAACGAGAATCCACTTGTTGAGGTCCATGGCGGTAGTCAGTGAGAGAGCTCACATCCCTAATCTCAGAAATAGCTTATGGCCTTATCTCTCTGGCCCATGGAATGACCAGTGCTTCTATACATTAGTGAAGAAAGAGTGGGAAATGGGCCCTCTGTGTCTGCATAGCGGAATCATCTGAGTTTTGTGCCCTACTCTTTGTGAGACAAGATAATGATAATATATACATTACAGGATTTGTTTGGGGATTATTGAAATAATGTTCTTTAAGCTTCAGAATGTTAATTCTTATTGCACTATACAAGAAAAAGAGGCTGGGGTGGGGAATTGAGTGCCCAGTGCTCTTGAATGCTCTTGAATGTACCCTCTGAAGTTTTGGCCAACTCACCATGATGCCTTTCTCTCTTCAGGTAACCTGGATGGGGAGGACCATGCTGCAGAGCGAACATTGGAAGATGTTTTCCTTCGCAAATTTATGCTGGGTACCTTCCCAGGCTGCCTAGCCGACCAGCTTATTCTAAAGCGCCGGGCTAACCAGGTGGAGGTCTGTGCCCTGGTCCTGAGGCAGCTACCAGCACACAAGTTCTACTTTCTTGTGGGCTACTGTGAGACTCTGCTGTCCCACTTCTACCAGTGTCCTGTGCGTCTGCACCTCCAGACTGTTCCCTCGAAGCTTGTGTATAAGTATATTTAGAACAGTCGCCTCTTTTTGAATCAAGCTGTAGCCTGCAGAGGACAGAGACTTGTAAAATGACTGAAGTAGAAATAGGGGGAATATATCCCATCAGACTTCTGAGGCTTTGTCTTCAAAGTTGCTGTTGAATAAATAGACTCTCCATGTTGTCTTGCTTCTTGGTCTGTCTGGAGAACTAGAATAGGGTTTCATTAAGGATGTTCCAGGGTCCCCAAGAAGGCTGCCAATTACCTGAGGTTTAGGTAATAGCTATGACTCAGCGTCTTGTGCCAATCACTGTGTCAGGAACTTTACCTGAAGTTCTTTTCTCTTTAAATGGAAGGATCTGTTTTTGGAGATTATATAGCAGTGTTCATTTTTAAAAAAATTAAAATAATATGGACATAGATTAAATGAGTCATGAAGCTTACTTATAATTCTATCCTAGAGAAAACTACTGTGAATATTGTATTTTATTTCCAGATGTACTTTCATTCCATTAGAAGTACTGTAATGTGGATTCATCATGTATTTAAAAAGCTTAACTGTGCACCTGCTCTGTTCCAGACACTCCTGTAAGTAGTTTGGAATCCATTAATGATCAAAACATTCAGGCCAAGATCATGCCTTCATAATGCTTGTATCCCAGTGCAGGGGACAGGAAGGATTCAGCAGCACTGAAGTTTCCAAGCAGGTGACTTGAGAAGAGTAATGCAGGTAAATGGATGAAGAGCATTTCAAAAAGGAACATCTGCAGAAGGTACACAGGTAGGAAATGGGGCAGTGATTGCTGACCTTGACACTTTAATTTGACCCTGAACTTTAATACTCCCACTTTAATCCTCACCCTTGATCCTACCCACAACTTGACCTTTACCCTCAGTCTCATCTGAAGGTGTCATCCAGGCCCTCCCCTGATCATGTCTCTGATGCTGACTGACCTACTCACCCAATGTCCCTCACATTTATATAACCCTAGGTCTCAGTTGGAAACTTCACTCTGGAACTTCATCATCATACTATCTTGACCTTTTTGGTGACCCTAACTCATCCTGGCTAGTAATACTGATGCTTGCTTTGACTGATAATGCTCCTCATCTAAACTCTTTAAGACCTTGACCATGAACCTGAAAGTCATTCAATCTGACCTGAATCTTAATCCTCATCATTAAACCAGAGTAATTTTGACTTTGACCTTGAAACTCAGCCATCACCCTGAGTCACACTAAGGAAGCCAGCACTGTCCCTCACACAGATCTGACCCTACTCTTGACCCTGCCCTTGACCTTATTTTGCGACTCAGAGTAATTTTGACTTTGACCTTGAACCCAACTCCTTGCTTTTTGGTCTGTCTGGAGAACTAGAATAGGGTTTCATTAAGGATGTTCCAGGGTCCCCAAGAAGGCTGCCAGTTACCTGAGGTTTAGGTAATAGCTGTGACTCAGCGTCTTGTGCCTATCACTGTGTCAGGAACTTTACCTGAAGTTCTTTTCTCTTTAAATGGAAGGATCTGTTTTTGGAGATTATATAGCAGTGTTCATTTTTTAAAAAATTAAAATAATATGGACATAGATTAAATGAGTCATGAAGCTTACTTATAATTCTATCCTAGAGAAAACTACTGTGAATATTGTATTTTATTTCCAGATGTACTTTCATTCCATTAGAAGTACTGTAATGTGGATTCATCATGTATTTAAAAAGCTTAACTGTGCACCTGCTCTGTTCCAGACACTCCTGTAAGTAGTTTGGAATCCATTAATGATCAAAACATTCAGGCCAAGATCATGCCTTCATAATGCTTGTATCCCAGTGCAGGGGACAGGAAGGATTCAGCAGCACTGAAGTTTCCAAGCAGGTGACTTGAGAAGAGTAATGCAGGTAAATGGATGAAGAGCATTTCAAAAAGGAACATCTGCAGAAGGTACACAGGTAGGAAATGGGGCAGTGATTGCTGACCTTGACACTTTAATTTGACCCTGAACTTTAATACTCCCACTTTAATCCTCACCCTTGATCCTACCCACAACTTGACCTTTACCCTCAGTCTCATCTGAAGGTGTCATCCAGGCCCTCCCCTGATCATGTCTCTGATGCTGACTGACCTACTCACCCAATGTCCCTCACATTTATATAACCCTAGGTCTCAGTTGGAAACTTCACTCTGGAACTTCATCATCATACTATCTTGACCTTTTTGGTGACCCTAACTCATCCTGGCTAGTAATACTGATGCTTGCTTTGACTGATAATGCTCCTCATCTAAACTCTTTAAGACCTTGACCATGAACCTGAAAGTCATTCAATCTGACCTGAATCTTAATCCTCATCATTAAACCAGAGTAATTTTGACTTTGACCTTGAAACTCAGCCATCACCCTGAGTCACACTAAGGAAGCCAGCACTGTCCCTCACACAGATCTGACCCTACTCTTGACCCTGCCCTTGACCTTATTTTGAGACTCAGTAGTCCTGAAGTTGTCATTCAGGCCCTGAAACTCACCCTGATACCCTGACGACAAAACTCAACCTGTACCTGACTTTGATCCTCACTGTGACCCTTTCTGACCTTCAGTCTGACACGGACCTTCATCCTCAGTCTGATCCTGGACCTGAATTTTCATTTGAATTTGACCCTCACCCTGATCTACATTTTCATCATAATACAGACTAACCAGAAGGTGTTCTTACCCTCACTGTTAACACTGACTGTGACTGTGACTGAAACTCAGTTGGACTTGGTTTGTCGCTGACCCCTATGACCCAGATCCACTCACATACTGATCGTGAAACTGACAACCCTGAATCTCCAAATCCTCAGCTTGACACTGGCCCTATTCTGTACCTGGGACCCAGATGCTCATCCTTGCCTTGATATTCATCAACTCAGACCTTGACTCTGATAAAATTTTTTAAAAACTCAAAATACCTTTCGACAGGTAAAGTTATATAAAGGTGTACAACATGTTAATGCAATAACATTGATATATTAATGTGATTGCCATTGTAGTGGTAATTATCTCCTCTCATTAAAAAGTGTCCTTTTTAGTAGTTGAAAAAGTTGTTATGGTCTCTTAGCAAGTATGATGATTAGAATATTAGTTTGCATTATATTGTACTATATCTCTACTTGTAAGTATACACTTACACAACATCTGTTCTCTTACCACACATCCCCTGGTAATCACTCTTCTGTTTTAAAATTTTTGGCTTTCTTAAATAGTATGTTTAAGTGATACCATAAACTGTTTGTCTATGCCTGACTTAACCTGACTTAGCATAAGGTAGTCAAGGTCCATCCAGGTTGTCATAAATGTCCTTCAAAGCTGAGTAAAATTCCATTGTGGGTGTGGGTGTGTGTGAGAGAGAGAGACAGAGAGAGATCTCGATCCTTCAGTTGATGAGTATTTACATTTTCATGTCTTGGCTATTGTGAATAATGCTACAGTAAAAAGGAGTGGAGATGTCTCGGAAATTGTTTTCACTTTCTTTAGTGGTATACCCAGAAGTGGAATTGCTGGATTATATGTCTGATCTATTATTAATTTTTTGAGAAAAGTTCATGTTGTTTTTCATTTTGGTGACCCAATTTACATTCATACCAGTAGTACTTAAGTGTCCTCATTTTTCTATATCCTTTCCAGCAAGGATATCGAAAAAAGTTATTTTCTTCTTGATGATAGCTGTGCTAAAAGGTGTGAGTGATGTCTTGTGGTCTTGATTTGCATTTTCTCTGATGATTAGTGATATTGGCCTGTTGGCCATTCGGATGTCTTCTATGGTAAGATGTCTGTTTATTTCTTCTGCCCATTTATTTTAAGGTACTTTTTTTTTCTCCCATCATGTCTCTTTTATTTATATATTTTTAAAATTTTCATCCATCTTTTTATTCTTTGGCATGTGTAGGCCTCACATTGCAGTGGCCTCCCTCACTGCAGAGCACCAGCTCTGGGTGCATGCACCACAGAGCGCCAGCTCATAATTGGACACACTGGTCCAGCCACTCTGCGGCACGTGGGTTCTACCAGGGCCAGGGATCGAACTGGTGCCCCTTGCAGTGCAAGGTGGGTTCTTTATCCACTGGACCATCAGGGAAGCCCTCTTCTGTGCATTTTTAACTCAGGTGGTTTCTCTTTTGATTTTGAGCTGTGAGTTTCCTTATCTGACACGTGGTTTGCAAACATTTTCTCTTGTGCAAGTTGCCTTTTCATTTTTGTTTAATGTGTTGTGCAAAAAGTTTAATATCCCATTTGTTCATTTTTGTTTGTGGTTTTAGTGTCATATTTTAAAAATCATTGCTAAGACAAGTGTCTAAGAGCTTTTCCTGTATGTTTTCTTAGAGGAATTTTTATAGTATCAGGTGTTGTGTTTAAGTCTGATCTATTCTGAATGAGTTTCTGTGAGTGGTGTAAGATAGGGGTCCAACTTCATTGCTCTACATGTGTTTCTTCAGTTTTCCCAGTATCATTTGTTGACGAGACTATCCTTTCACCTTTGGGTGCTCTTAACTTTTTGTTGAATATTCATTGATCATTAAATAGCAGTTTAATTCTGGATTTTATTTTCTGTTCTATTGGTCTATGTATCTTTTTTTGTGCCAGTACCATTTTGTTTTTTATTACTGTGTCTTCATAGTAATAGCAAATAGCAACAGTTTTACTTCTTCCTTCCCAGTTTGTATGCCTTTATTTTGTCCCGATTGATTGGGCTAGGTATGACTTCCACTGCTATACTGAATAAGAGTAGAGAGACTAGTCATTCTTGGGTTTCTAATCTTAGAGAAGAATTTTCAACTTATCTCCTTTGAGTATAATGTTCTCTGTTGTTCAGTTGTTCAGTCGTGTCTGACTCTGTGGGACTGCATAGACTGCAGCAGGCAGCTTCCCTGCCCTTCACTATCTCCTGGAGCTTACTCAAACTCATGTCCATTAAGACAGTGATACCATCCAACCATCTCATACTCTGTTGTCCGCTTCTCCTTTCACCTTCAATCTTTCCCAGCATCAGGGTCTTTTCCAATGGTCAGCTCTCTATGTTGGATGGCCAAACTATTGGGGCTTCAGCTTCAACATCAGTCCTCTCAATGAGTATTCAGGATTGATTTCCTTTAGGATTGGTTTGATCTTCTTTCAGTCCGTGATACTCTCAAGAGTCTTCACCAGCACTTGAGTTTGAAAGCATCAATTCTTCAGCGCTCAGTCTTTTTTTTTTTATGGTCTAGCTTTCACACCCATACATGACTGGAGAAACCGTAGGTTGGACTATACAGACTTTTGTCAGCAAGTAATGTCTCTGCTTTTTAGTACACTGTTTGTCATAGCTTTTCTTCCAAGGAGCAAGCATCTTAACTTCGTGGCTGCAGTCATCATCCACAGTGATTTTGGAGATAAGAGAATAAAATCTGTCACTGTTTCCATTGTTTCCCCATCTATCTGCCATGAAGTGATGGGACCAGTTCCCATGATCTTAGTTTTTCGAATGTTGAGTTTTAAGCCAGTTTTTTCATTCTCCTCTTTCACCTTCATCAAGAGACTCGTTCCTCTTAGCTTTTTGCCAAATGGATGGCTCATATCTTCGCTTTCTGTGTATCTGAGATTATTGATATTTCTCCTGGCAATCTTGACTCCATCTTGTGCTTCATCCATCTCAGCATTTCATATTATGTCCTCTGCATAGAAGTTAATAAGCAGGGTGACAGTTTACAGCCTTTACTTATTCCTTACCCTATTTGGAACCAATGCATTGTTCCATATCCAGTTCTAACTTTTGCTTCTTGACCTTCATACTGGTTTCTTAGGAGGCAGGTAATGTGGTCTGGTATTTCCATCTCTTTAAGAATTTTCCATAGTTTGTTCTAATCCACAGTCAAAGACTTTTGCCTAGTCAATAAAGCAGAAGTAGATGTTTTTCTGGAATTGCTTTTCCTGTGATCCATCGGATGTTGGCAATTTGATCTCTGGTTCCTCTGCCTTTTCTAAATACAGCTTGTACATCTGGAGGTTCTTGGTATATGTACTGTTGAAGCCTAGCTTGAAGGATTTTGAGCATTACTTCTCTAGCGTGTGAAATGAGTGCAGTTGTGTGGTAGTTGGGATATTCCTTGGTATTGCCCTTCTTTGGGATTGGAATGAAAACTAACCTTTTCCAGTCCTGTGGCCACTGCTGAGTTTTACAAATTTGGTGTCATCTTGAGTGCAGCACTTTAACAGAATCATCTTTTAGGATTTTTAATAGGTGTGCTGGAATTCCATTACCTTCTCTAGTTTTGTTTGTAGTGGTGCTTCCTAAGGCGCAGTTAATTTCACACTCTAGGATGTCTTGTTCTAGAATAGTGTTTACAACACTGTGGTTAGGGCTTCCCCTGGTGGTCCAGTGGGTAAGGACACCACCTTGCAATGCAAGGGGCACCGGTTCGATCCCTGGCCTGGGAAGATCCTACATGCCGCAGAGCGGCTGGATCGATGTGTCCAATTACCGAGCCAGAGCTCTGGCGCGCGTGCGCCCAGAGCCAGCACTCTGCGACGACAGGGGCCACTGCGATGGGAGGCCCACAGGAGCCGAAGAACAAAGGCGGATGAAAATGGAGAAAATGAAAAACCAGTGGAAGTGACCCGCCCATCCCCCTCCCTCCCAACCACACCCCCCAAAAGCTAAATAAATAAATTAAAAAAAAAAACCACTGGTTATCCAGGTCATTAAGATCTTTTTTTTCAGAGTGAAAAATATCATTGGCATTTTGATTGGGATTGCATTGAATCTATAGGTGGCTTTGAGTGATATATACATTTTGGCAAAATTAATTTTTCCTGTTCATAAACATAGCAGGTCTTTTGAATTATTTGTGAGTTTCATTTGTTTCAGGAAGAACTTGGAGTTTATTTAGTTGTTGGTGTTTTTTTTTCTTTTTTTTAACTTTTTTTTTTTTAATTTTGGCCGCTTTTATTGGTCTTTCATTTATTTATTTATATTATTTTTTAAAACTTTTATTTTGCTTTTAACTTTTACAGAGTTTTATTGTTTACAGATATATATGTTCTCAGATTACTCATATGTATATCCCGCCCCCGTCCCACCCGTCCAAACCATCACAGGGTTCACCCCTGAAGGATCTCCTTTTCTCACAGAGCAATGACCATAGCTATTTTCTTCACATATGGTAGGACAGGCCTTCATGCTACTTCCTTTACGTTTCTGACCCTCTGATCCTTCCCCACAATGTCCATATGTCCACTGTCCATGTCTGTCTCTCCATCACTTCACTGCATCATCAGCATCCTACTAGATTCCATATATATGTGTTAGTATATTATACTTGTCCTTCTCTTTCTGACTGATTTCACTTTTTATGTTAGGTTCTAGATCCAGTCACCTCATAAGGACTGACATTGTCCTTTGCAGCACTTTAACAGAATCATCTTTTAGGATTTTTAATAGGTGTGCTGGAATTCCATTACCTTCTCTAGTTTTGTTTGTAGTGGTGCTTCCTAAGGCGCAGTTAATTTCACACTCTAGGATGTCTTGTTCTAGAATAGTGTTTACAACACTGTGGTTAGGGCTTCCCCTGGTGGTCCAGTGGGTAAGGACACCGCCTTGCAGTGCAAGGGGCGCCAGTTCGATCCCTGGCCTTGGGAAGATCCCACGTGCCGCGGAGCGGCTGGATCGATGTGTCCAATTACCGAGCAGGAACTCTGGAGCGCATGCGCCCAGGGCTAGCGCTCTGCGACAACAGACGCCACAGCAGTGGGAGGCCCACAGGAGCCAAAGAATAAAGACGGATGAAAATGGAGAAATGAAAAACCAGTGGAAGTGACCCGCCCATCCCCCTCCCTCCCAACCACACCCCCCAAAAGCTAAATAAATAAATTAAAAAAAAAACCACTGGTTATCCAGGTCATTAAGATCTTTTTTTTCAGAGTGAAAAATATCATTGGCATTTTGATTGGGATTGCATTGAATCTATAGGTGGCTTTGAGTGATATATACATTTTGGCAAAATTAATTTTTCCTGTTCATAAACATAGCAGGTCTTTTGAATTATTTGTGAGTTTCATTTGTTTCAGGAAGAACTTGGAGTTTATTTAGTTGTTGGTGTTTTTTTTTCTTTTTTTTAACTTTTTTTTTTTTAATTTTGGCCGCTTTTATTGGTCTTTCATTTATTTATTTATATTATTTTTTAAAACTTTTATTTTGCTTTTAACTTTTACAGAGTTTTATTGTTTACAGATATATATGTTCTCAGATTACTCATATGTATATCCCGCCCCCGTCCCACCCGTCCAAACCATCACAGGGTTCACCCCTGAAGGATCTCCTTTTCTCACAGAGCAATGACCATAGCTATTTTCTTCACATATGGTAGGACAGGCCTTCATGCTACTTCCTTTACGTTTCTGACCCTCTGATCCTTCCCCACAATGTCCATATGTCCACTGTCCATGTCTGTCTCTCCATCACTTCACTGCATCATCAGCATCCTACTAGATTCCATATATATGTGTTAGTATATTATACTTGTCCTTCTCTTTCTGACTGATTTCACTTTTTATGTTAGGTTCTAGATCCAGTCACCTCATAAGGACTGACATTGTCCTTGAGTTGTCTGGAATGAGCTCATCATCAATTACACTTGGGTGGACTGGAGTCTTAATTCGATCAATGAGGCAAATTCTGAGACACCGCATTACACCAGGGAACACACTTCCCTACATTTTGGGCTCAGAAACGGGAACAATGTGTCCTACATTGGACTGTTTCTCTCTACGAAGCTGGCCTAAAAAGGTGCTTTTGTTTGCATAAGTTTCGGTTCCATATTACAAAGCAGTACGGAATCCCAGGAAATGAATTATATCCCATTGAAGCAGAGTCACGTCATTGGCGCCATAGACGTTTCTCATTAGCGGCCAACTCTCTGAGCTAGAGAGGCTTGGTCAGCACGCCGAAGCCGAACACTATACTTGAGGTTTCTGGAACGATCTCATTATCGCTTACACCTGGGTGGAGTAGAGTCACATTTGGCTAAACGAAGCGAATGCTTGCACATCGCGTTACAGTGGAAACACTCTTCCCTTCCCTTTGGATGCAGAAACGGTTACAATGTGTCCTGGATTGAAGTGGTTCACTCCACCGCCAAGGCCTACAAACATACTTTTATCTGCGCAGGTTTTGGTTCCACATTACAAAGCAGTACGAAGACTTAGGAAATGCATTAAATCCCATAGGAGGAGAGTTTCTCATTAGTGGCAAATTCGCTGAGCTAGAGAGGCTTGTTTGGGGTTCCAAAGCCAAACACTGTCCTTGAGGTTTCTAGAACGAGGGCATTATTGCTTACACCTGGGTGGAGTGGAGTCTTAATTGGCTCAATGAGGTGAATGCTAAGACAACGCATTACCAGAAAACACTCTTCCTTATACTTTGGACTCTGGAACGGGATAATTGTGCTCCGGATTGGGCTGGTTCACTCTACGAAGAAGGCCTAGAAAGATTTGTTTGTCTTTGTAAGCATCGGTTCCTCCTTACAAAGCAGTATGAAACCCCAGGAAACCACGTAAATTCTGTCTGAGGACAGTGACTTCATTGGGGTCATACTCATTTCTCATTAGCAGCAAACTGCCTAAGCTAGAGAGACTTGTTCAGGGTTCCAAAGCTGAGCACTTTACTTGAAGTTTCTGGAATGAGCTCATTATCACTTGCACCTGGGTGGAGTGGAGTCTTAATTGGGTAAATGAGGCAAATGCTTAGAGACCACATTCCACCTGAAAACACTCTTCCTTACCTTTGAGATCAGTAACGGGAACAATGTGTCCTGGGTTGGACTGTTTCTCTGGGTTGGACTGTTTCTCTGCACGAAGATGGCTTAGAAAGATGTTTCTGTCTGCGTAAGTTTCAATTTCGTGTAATAAAGTAGTACGAAGCCACAGGAAACGAATGAAATTCCATTGGAGGCTAGTCACTACATTGGTGCTATACGCATTTCTTGTTAGCTGCCAACTTGCTAAACTAGAGAGGCTTGTTTAGTGTTCCAAAGCCAAAAACTGTACTTGAGGTTTCTGGAAAGGCCTCCTTATCGCTTACACCTAGGTGGACTGGAGTCTGAATTTGCTCAAAGAGTCAAATGCTTAGACACTGTATTAAAATGGAAAACACTCTTCCTAACTTTAGACTCACAAACATTAAACATACAAATCAGTAACCCCACGAAATGTATTAAATCCCCGTCAAGGAGAGTGACGTGAAGGTCGCCATACTTGTTTCTCCTTAGTGACAAACTCGCTGGGCTAGAGAGGCTTCTTCGGGTATCCAAAGCCTAACACTGTACTTGAGGTTTCTGAAACGAGCCATTATCACTTAGACCAAGGTGGACAGGAGTCTTAATAATTAACTCAATGAGGCGAATGTTATTTATTTATTTTTTAAAGCTTTTATTTTACTTTTAAATTTTGCAGAGTTTTGTTGTTTACAGATATGTATGTTCCCAGATTACTCATACGTATGTCCCCCCCATCCCACCCCTCCAGACCATCACACAGCACCCCTGCAGGATCCCCTTCCCCATAGCACAATGACTATATATATTTTCTTCACATATGATAGGTACAGGTTTTCGTGCTACTTCCTTTACACCTCCCACGCACTGTTCATTCCCCACAATGTCCGTGTGTCTGTTCTCTGTGTTTTTCCATGGGTTCGCTGCGTGTGTTATCATTACCCTTTTACTAGATTCCATATATATGTGTTAGCATACTGTACTTGGCTTTCTCTTTTTGACTGACTTCACTTTTTATGGTAGGTTCTAGATCGAGCCACCTCATTAGGACTGATTCTTCTGCATTTCTTTTTAGAGCTGTGAAGTATTCCATTGTATATGTGTACCAGAGCTTCTTTATGTGTATGGACGATTGCTTCCATGTTCTAGCTATTCTGTAGAGAGCTGCAACCATCATCGGGGTACACGTGCTTCTTTCAGTTTTGATTTCATCTGGGCGTAAGCCTAAGAGTGGGATTGCTGGGTCGTATGGTGCTTCTATTTTTAGTTTTTTAAAGACTCTCCATACTGACTTCCGTAGTGGCTGTATCAATTGACATTCCCACCAGCAATGCAAAAGGGTTGCCTTTTCTCCGTCCCCTCTCCAGCATTTATTTTCTGTCGATTTGTGGATGATGGCCATTCTTACGGGTGTGAGGTGATATCTCATTGTCGTTTCGTTTGCATTTCTCTAATAATAAGTGAGGTTGAGCATCGTTTCATGTGCTTTTGGCCACCTGTATGTCCTCTTTGAAGAAGTGTCTGTTTAGTTCCCTTTCCCATTTTTTGATTGGGTTGTTCATTTTTCCGGGGCTGAGTTGTCTGAGGTGCTTGTAGATTTTTGAGATGAATTCTTTGTCTGTTGTTTCATTTGCTATGATTTTCTCCCATTCTATAGGTTGTCTGTTCAGCTTTTTTGTAGTTTCTTCTGCTGTACAAAAGCTTTGAAGTGTCATTAGTTCCCACATGTTCGTTTTTGTTTTTAATTCCGCTATTCTAATAGGTGGGTCAGAGAAGATCTTGCTTTGATTTATATCCTTGAGGGTTTTGCCTGTATTCTCCTCTAAGAGTTTGATGGTTTCTGGTCTTACATTTAGGTCTTTAATCTGTTTTGAGTTGATCTTTGTGTATGGAGTCAGGGAGTATTCCAGCTTCATTTTTTTGCCTGTAGCTGTCCAATTTTCCCAGCACCATTTGTTGAAGAGGCTGTCTTTCGTGTCCGTTCTTGTTTTTCTGTGTTTTCCATGGGTTCGCTGCGTGTGTTATCATTACCCTTTTACTAGATTCCATATATATGTGTTAGCATACTGTACTTGGCTTTCTCTTTTTGACTGACTTCACTTTTTATGGTAGGTTCTAGATCGAGCCACCTCATTAGGACTGATTCTTCTGCATTTCTTTTTAGAGCTGTGAAGTATTCCATTGTATATGTGTACCAGAGCTTCTTTATGTGTATGGACGATTGCTTCCATGTTCTAGCTATTCTGTAGAGAGCTGCAACCATCATCGGGGTACACGTGCTTCTTTCAGTTTTGATTTCATCTGGGCGTAAGCCTAAGAGTGGGATTGCTGGGTCGTATGGTGCTTCTATTTTTAGTTTTTTAAAGACTCTCCATACTGACTTCCGTAGTGGCTGTATCAATTGACATTCCCACCAGCAATGCAAAAGGGTTGCCTTTTCTCCGTCCCCTCTCCAGCATTTATTTTCTGTCGATTTGTGGATGATGGCCATTCTTACGGGTGTGAGGTGATATCTCATTGTCGTTTTCGTTTGCATTTCTCTAATAATAAGTGAGGTTGAGCATCGTTTCATGTGCTTTTGGCCACCTGTATGTCCTCTTTGAAGAAGTGTCTGTTTAGTTCCCTTTCCCATTTTTTGATTGGGTTGTTCATTTTTCCGGGGCTGAGTTGTCTGAGGTGCTTGTAGATTTTTGAGATGAATTCTTTGTCTGTTGTTTCATTTGCTATGATTTTCTCCCATTCTATAGGTTGTCTGTTCAGCTTTTTTGTAGTTTCTTCTGCTGTACAAAAGCTTTGAAGTGTCATTAGTTCCCACATGTTCGTTTTTGTTTTTAATTCCGCTATTCTAATAGGTGGGTCAGAGAAGATCTTGCTTTGATTTATATCCTTGAGGGTTTTGCCTGTATTCTCCTCTACGAGTTTGATGGTTTCTGGTCTTATATCTAGGTCTTTAATCTGTTTTGAGTTGATCTTTGTGTATGGAGTCAGGGAGTATTCCAGCTTCATTTTTTTGCCTGTAGCTGTCCAATTTTCCCAGCACCATTTGTTGAAGAGGCTGTCTTTGTCCCATTTTATAGTTTCATCTCCTTTGTCGGAAATGAGGTACCCGTAGGTGCGTGGGTCTATCTCTGGGTTCTCTGTCTTGTTCCATTGATCAATATTTCTGTTTCTGTGCCAGTACCATACTGTCTTGATGACTGTTGCTTTGTAGTATAGTCTGAAGTTAGGGAGACTGATCTCTCCAGCTCCATTCTTATTCCTCTGGATTGCTTTGGCTATTCAAGCTCTTTTGTGATTTCATATGAGCTGTGTTATTCTTTGGTCTAGTTCTGTGAAGAATGTCATTCATACTTTGATAGGGATCGCATTGAATCTATAGATGATACTTAGTAGTATGGTCATTTTCACAATGTTGATTTTTCCGACCCAGGAACATGGAATATCTCTCCATCTGCTTAAGTCTTCTTTGATTTCTTTCATGAGTGTCTTGTAATTTTCAGTGTACAGTTCTTTTGTTTCTTTGGGTAGGTTTATTCCTAGATATTTTATTCTTTTGGTTGCAGTGGCGAAGGGGATTGCCTCTTTGATTTCGTTTTCTGATTTCTCATTGTTTGTTTTATAGGAATGCCAGTGATTTCTGTGTATTGATTTTGTATCCCGCGACTTTGCTGAATTCGTTGATTAACTCTAGTAGTTTTCTAATAGTGTCTTTGGGGTTTTCTATGTATCATATCATGTCATCTGCAAATAGAGTTTGACTTCTTCTTTGCCAGTCTGGATTCTTTTGATTTCTTTTTCTTCTCTTATTGCTGTTGCTAGAACTTCCAGAACTATGTTGAATAACAGTGGTGAAAGTGGACAGCCCTGTCTTGCTCCTGATCTTAGAGGGAATGCTTTCAGTGTTTCACCGTTGAGGATAATGTTTGCTGTGGGCTTCTCATATATGACTTTCACTATGTTGAGACAGGCTCCTTCTATGCCCATTTTTTGAAGAGTTTTTATCATAAATGTGTGTTGTACTGGGTCAAAGGCTTTTCTCCCTCTATTGAGATTATCATGTGATTTTTGTCTCTCAATTCATTGATATGATGTATCACATTGATTGATTTGCAGATATTGAAGAATCCTTGCATGTCTGGGATGAACCCGACTTGATCATGATGTATGAGTTTTTTGGTTTGTTGTTGAATTCTGTTTGTTGAGGATTTTGACATCCAAATTCATCAGTGAAATAGGTCTATAATTTTCTTTTCTTGTGTTGTCCTTGCCTGATTTTAGTATCAGAGCTACACGGTTCTTATTAACAGAACCTGTCCTGGGAGGTTGGGGGCCTACTCGGACAATGCAGGAGCTATGGACCTTAGGTCTCTGGGTTCCCTGCAAGAGAGGGTCTCCGTAGAGACATCAGCCAGGGCCACCACAGGCAGCATATGATCCGAGGCAGGGTCTGAGCGGTCAGGTGAGTCATGGGAACCCCTGAAGAGGTGGGTCTTGGCTCCAAGTGACTCAACAACAGGAGGCTAGTGAGGGCCATGAACTCTGGCTTAATGAGCCAGGAGCACACTCCTACACTTGTGTTACTTGTCCACAGACCCTGCCCGGGGAAGAAGGGCGCCCATTTGGCCCCTGAAGGAGCTATGATCCTTAGCTCGCTGGGGTCCCCGCAAGGGATGGGTCTGGGCAGAGACAACAGCCAGGACCAACGTAGGTGGTGAGGTGATCCAAGGCAGGGTCTGGGCGGCCAGAAGGAGCACAAGAGTCCCTGCGGAGCTGAGGCTTGGCTCCAAGTCACTAACCCGCAAGAGGTCAGTGAGGGCCATGAGCTCTGGCTCAATGAGCCAGGAGCACACTCCTACTGTCCTACTCTTCTACTCTAATTTTGCCTTCCTATCTGACTGCCTACCTGCTTGCCTAATTGGAACCTATGACCTTAGGGTTTGGGGGGTTGCTCCCTAACCACTACTCTCTCTTTACTACCTCTTTAAAAAGGTATACCGCCTTCCCCTCCTGACTCTGGCCCAATGCTCAGGACTCCTCTATGTGAATCCCACAACTGTTGTACTGCACCTCTGCTCCCCAGCACTCTGTGCACTTTCCCTCCCTTAGCAAACATCTTTAAGTCTAATAACTTTCCTATCTTTCCTGCCTTTCTCATCTTTACTTACATCTCCACTCTGATCTTGGCAAAAATGATATGCTGCTGAGTGTGGGGGAATCCTAGGAGAGGATAGCAGAGACAGGTGAGGGTAGGAAACCTAGGAGGATAGGAATCCTAGAGGTTATGTGGGAGCCTAACTCTCTTCTCCTCTCATCCTGATAGGATCCTATACCCAGGCTCTCAAAAGCCTAGCGTCCTGCCTCATACTGCGGTGGCTCCTCCCGTGTGTGTACAGTCACACGGTTCTTATTAACAGAACCTGTCCTGGGAGGTTGGGGGCCTACTCGGACAATGCAGGAGCTATGGACCTTGGGTCTCTGGGTTCCCTGCAAGAGAGGGTCTCCGTAGAGACATCAGCCAGGGCCACCACAGGCAGCATATGATCCGAGGCAGGGTCTGAGCGGTCAGGTGAGTCATGGGAACCCCTGAAGAGGTGGGTCTTGGCTCCAAGTGACTCAACAACAGGAGGCTAGTGAGGGCCATGAACTCTGGCTTAATGAGCCAGGAGCACACTCCTACACTCGTGTTACTTGTCCACAGACCCTGCCCGGGGAAGAAGGGCGCCCATTTGGCCCCTGAAGGAGCTATGATCCTTAGCTCGCTGGGGTCCCCGCAAGGGATGGGTCTGGGCAGAGACAACAGCCAGGACCAACGTAGGTGGTGAGGTGATCCAAGGCAGGGTCTGGGCGGCCAGAAGGAGCACAAGAGTCCCTGCGGAGCTGAGGCTTGGCTCCAAGTCACTAACCCGCAAGAGGTCAGTGAGGGCCATGAGCTCTGGCTCAATGAGCCAGGAGCACACTCCTACTGTCCTACTCTTCTACTCTAATTTTGCCTTCCTATCTGACTGCCTACCTGCTTGCCTAATTGGAACCTATGACCTTAGGGTTTGGGGGGTTGCTCCCTAACCACTACTCTCTCTTTACTACCTCTTTAAAAAGGTATACCGCCTTCCCCTCCTGACTCTGGCCCAATGCTCAGGACTCCTCTATGTGAATCCCACAACTGTTGTACTGCACCTCTGCTCCCCAGCACTCTGTGCACTTTCCCTCCCTTAGCAAACATCTTTAAGTCTAATAACTTTCCTATCTTTCCTGCCTTTCTCATCTTTACTTACATCTCCACTCTGATCTTGGCAAAAATGATATGCTGCTGAGTGTGGGGGAATCCTAGGAGAGGATAGCAGAGACAGGTGAGGGTAGGAAACCTAGGAGGATAGGAATCCTAGAGGTTATGTGGGAGCCTAACTCTCTTCTCCTCTCATCCTGATAGGATCCTATACCCAGGCTCTCAAAAGCCTAGCGTCCTGCCTCATACTGCGGTGGCTCCTCCCGTCTGTGTACAGTCACATGTCCTGGGTACCCAGGGTGTCCTCTAGTGACAGTATAGGGCCCTAAGAACAGAAGTCATAATGATATACAAGCATAAGACATTCAACAGTAGGAAGCTTATGCTTTGTACTGTATATTCATGGCCAACGAACATACATAGATGAGTCAACAAATGACAACCTGAAAACAGACTCTGCCACTTTATAGCTAAAAAAAAAAAAATTCGAAAATTAAGTAATTAAAGAAATGAACACTGTGAGGAACTTGGAGAAACTGGGTGGTCTGTATGAGAAACACAATCATGTTGCCTCTGTAATGGATATGCCCAAGTCATAGCCACATAATAGTGAAACCCACTTCTTCCACAGAATCCACTTAATCCCCGTTATCATAGCCACAGGCCTGGACTTGTAGGACCATCCACAAAGAGAAGTCGTTCAACATGAAGAAGCTTATGGCATGCCTTGCCTGTCCATGCCAAATGAACATACACAGACAAGTCAAGAATAACAACCCGATGAGGGACTTTGAAATTTCAGAGTCCAACAAGCTCTCAAAAGGCTTCCCTCTTTGGAAAAGTATAGATCTTACCCTTCCTAACTCTAGCCCAGTGCTCAAGACTCCCCTACATGAATCCCACCACACTTGTACTGCACCTCTGCTCCCCAGCACTCTGTGCACTTTCCCTTTCTTAACCTACACCTTTCAGTCTCCTAACTCTCCTGCCTTTCCTATCTTTATGTACTTCTCCACTCTGACCTTGGCCAAATGAAATGCCACTAAGCATGGGGGAAACCTAGGAGAGGATAGCAGAGGCAGGTGAGGGTAGGAAACCTAGGTGGATAGGAGTTTTAGAGGTTACTTGGGAGCCTAACTCTTCTCCTCTCATCAGGATCCTATACCCAGGCTCTCGAGTGCTTAGTGTGTCACCTAAACTCCAACACTGCTGCGCTTCTATGTTCCAAGTGGCTCAACGGCAGGAGGCTAGTGAGGCCCATGAGCTCTGGCTCCATGAGCCAGGAGAGCACTCCTACACTCAAATACTCCTATGCTCCTACACTTCTACACATTTCTTATCCATAGTACCTGCCCAGGGAAGCAGGGAGCTCATTCAACCCTTGGAGGAGCTATGGACCTTTGGTGTCTGGGGTCGCCGTGAGTGATGGGTCCTGGCAGAGACAACAGCGAGGGCCACCACAAGGGACATGATGATTCGAGGTAGAGGCTAGGTGGTCGGGAGGGACAGGGGAGCCCCTGAGGAGCTGGGTCTTCATACCAAGTGCCTCTACCACAGGAAGCTAGTGAGGGCCATGACCTCCAGCTCAATGATCAAGGAGAACACTCCTATACTCCTACATGTGTCTTTTACTCAGAAACTTCTCAGGGTAATTCGGGGCCCATTTGGCCGCTGTTGGAGCTATGTCCCTGCAATAGATGGTTTGGGGCAGGGACAACAGAAAGGGCCAGCACAGTTGGTGGAGTGATATAGGGTCTGGACAGCCAGGAGTGGCACAGCAGTCCCTGGACCCCGGAACCAGGAGTGGCATGCCTTGCCTGTCCATGGCCAAATGAACATACACAGACAAGTCAAGAATAACAACCCGATGAGGGACTTTGAAATTTCAGAGTCCAACAAGCTCTCAAAAGGCTTCCCTCTTTGGAAAAGTATAGATCTTACCCTTCCTAACTCTAGCCCAGTGCTCAAGACTCCCCTACATGAATCCCACCACACTTGTACTGCACCTCTGCTCCCCAGCACTCTGTGCACTTTCCCTTTCTTAACCTACACCTTTCAGTCTCCTAACTCTCCTGCCTTTCCTATCTTTATGTACGTCTCCACTCTGACCTTGGCCAAATGAAATGCCACTAAGCATGGGGGAAACCTAGGAGAGGATAGCAGAGGCAGGTGAGGGTAGGAAACCTAGGTGGATAGGAGTTTTAGAGGTTACTTGGGAGCCTAACTCTTCTCCTCTCATCAGGATCCTATACCCAGGCTCTCGAGTGCTTAGTGTGTCACCTAAACTCCAACACTGCTGCGCTTCTATGTTCCAAGTGGCTCAACGGCAGGAGGCTAGTGAGGCCCATGAGCTCTGGCTCCATGAGCCAGGAGAGCACTCCTACACTCAAATACTCCTATGCTCCTACACTTCTACACATTTCTTATCCATAGTACCTGCCCAGGGAAGCAGGGAGCTCATTCAACCCTTGGAGGAGCTATGGACCTTTGGTGTCTGGGGTCGCCGTGAGTGATGGGTCCTGGCAGAGACAACAGCGAGGGCCACCACAAGGGACATGATGATTCGAGGTAGAGGCTAGGTGGTCGGGAGGGACAGGGGAGCCCCTGAGGAGCTGGGTCTTCATACCAAGTGCCTCTACCACAGGAAGCTAGTGAGGGCCATGACCTCCAGCTCAATGATCAAGGAGAACACTCCTATACTCCTACATGTGTCTTTTACTCAGAAACTTCTCAGGGTAATTCGGGGCCCATTTGGCCGCTGTTGGAGCTATGTCCCTGCAATAGATGGTTTGGGGCAGGGACAACAGAAAGGGCCAGCACAGTTGGTGGAGTGATATAGGGTCTGGACAGCCAGGAGTGGCACAGCAGTCCCTGAGGAACTTGGTCTTGGCTCCAAGTGGCTCAACACCAGGAGGCTACTGAGGGCCATTAGCTCTGGGTGAATTAGCCAGGAGAGCACTCCTGCTCTCCTACACACCTACACAATTCTAATTGACAGAACCTGCCCAGGGAAGTAGGGGGCCCATTCGACCCGTGGAGTCTGTGGTTCTTGGGTGTCCGGCATCCCTGCAAGAGAAGGATCCATGCAGAGAGAACAGCCAGGGTCAGCATAGGTGGTGGGGTGATTCAGGGCAGGGGCTGAGTGGCCAGGAGGGGCACGGAGCCCTTGAAGATCTCGCTTTGCTCCTAGTGGCTCTTCCACAGGCTAGTGAGGGTCATGACCTCTGGCTCAATGAGCCAGTGGAGCACTCCTACACTCCCAACACTCCTACCTTCCTACACATTTCTTATGAACAGAACCTCTGCAGGGAAGTAGGGAGCACATTCATCCCCTGGAGGAGCTGTGGACCTTTTGGTGTCTGGGGTCCCCACAAGAGATGGATCTGGGTAGGGAAAACAACCAGGTCCACCATAGGGGGTAGAGTGATCCGAGGTAGAGTCTGGGTGGTCAGGATGGGCATAGGAGCTGCTGCAGAGGAGGGTCTTGGCTTTAAGTGGTTCAACTGCAGGATGCTAGTGAGGGCCATGAAATCCGGCTCAATTAGCCACGAGAGCACATCTACACTCCCACACTTCTACCGTTTTGTACTCCTGCATGCCTACATGTTTCTAATCTACAAAGTCTGTGCAGCAAAGTAAGGGGCCCATTCGGCCCCTGTAGGAGCTATGTATCTTTGGTGTCCGGGGTCCCCACGAGAGATGGGTCCGGCAGAGACGAGACAGGGCCACCACAAGCCACAGGGTGATCTGAGGCATAGTCTGGAAGACCAAGAAGGGCACAGGAGCCCCTGAGGAGCTGGGCCTTGGCTCCAAGTGGCTCTACCACAGGAGGCTAGTGAGGGTCAAGACCTCCAGCTCAATGATCGAGGAGAGCACTCCTATACTCCTTCATGTGTCTTTTACCCAGAACATTCTCAGGGTAATTCAGGGCCCATTCAGCCCCTGTTGGAGCTATATTTCTTGGATTTTTGGGGTCCCCGTGATAGCTGGTTTTGGGCAGGGACAACAGAAAGGGCCAGCACAATCAGTGAGGTGATCCGAGGCAGGGTCTGGACGGCCAGGAGTGGCACAGCAACCCCTGAGGAACTTGGTCTTGGCTCCAAGTGGCTCAGCACCAAGAGGGCAGTGAGGGCTATAAGCTCTGGCTTAATGAGCTTGGAGATCACTCATATACTCCTACACATTTCTTATCCACATAACCTGCCCAGGGAAGTAGGGGGCCCATTCAACCCCTGGAAGAACTATGGTCCTTTGGTTTCAGGGGTCCCCATGAGAGATGAGTTTGGGCAGAGACAACAGTAAGGGCCACCGCAGACAGTGGGGTGATCCAAGGACGGGTCTGAGAGGCCAGGAAGTGCACAGTAGCCCATTTGGAGCTGGGTCGTGGCTCCAAATGGCTCAATCGCTCCAGGCTAGTAAGGGCCATGAGCTTTGGCTCAATGAGCCAGGATCACACTTCTACATTAGTGCATGTTTCTTATCCATGGAACCAGCCTAGGAAAGTAGGGGGCCCATTTGGCCACTGGAGGAGCCATGGTCCTTGGGTTTTGGGGTCCCCGTGATAGCTGGTTTTGGGCAGGGACAACAGAAAGGGCCAGCACAATCAGTGAGGTGATCCGAGGCAGGGTCTGGACGGCCAGGAGTGGCACAGCAACCCCTGAGGAACTTGGTCTTGGCTCCAAGTGGCTCAGCACCAAGAGGGCAGTGAGGGCTATAAGCTCTGGCTTAATGAGCTTGGAGATCACTCATATACTCCTACACATTTCTTATCCACATAACCTGCCCAGGGAAGTAGGGGGCCCATTCAACCCCTGGAAGAACTATGGTCCTTTGGTTTCAGGGGTCCCCATGAGAGATGAGTTTGGGCAGAGACAACAGTAAGGGCCACCGCAGACAGTGGGGTGATCCAAGGACGGGTCTGAGAGGCCAGGAAGTGCACAGTAGCCCATTTGGAGCTGGGTCGTGGCTCCAAATGGCTCAATCGCTCCAGGCTAGTAAGGGCCATGAGCTTTGGCTCAATGAGCCAGGATCACACTTCTACATTAGTGCATGTTTCTTATCCATGGAACCAGCCTAGGAAAGTAGGGGGCCCATTTGGCCACTGGAGGAGCCATGGTCCTTGGGTTTTTTGGGTCCTGATGAGAGATGGGTCAGGGCAGAGACATCAGTAAAGGCCATCACAGGCAGCAGAGTGATCCAGGGCAGTGTCTGGGCAGCCTGGAGGTGCATGGGAGCCTCTGAGGAGTTGGGTTTTCACTCCAAGTGGCTCAAGTGCAGGAGGCTATTGAGGGTCACGAACTTGGCTCAACGAACCAGGAGCACAGTCCTCCACTGCTTCATTTCTTCTCCACTCCTCCTGTACTACTCCATGTTTCTTATCCAGAGAACCTGGCCTGGGAAGCAGGGTGCCCATTTGGCACTTGGAGGAGCTCTGGACCCTGGGTGTCCTGGGTCCCTGCGAGAGATGGTTCTAGGCAGAAGCAACAGCCAGGGCAAAGACAGTTGGCAGGGTGATACTTGGCAGGGTCTGGATGGCCAGGAGGGACATGGGAGCTCCTGAGGATCTGAGTCCTGGCTCTAAATGGCTCTACTACATAAGGCTAGTGAGGACCATAACCTCTGGATCAATGAGCCAGGAGTACCCTCCTACACTAGGACATGTTTCTTCCGCATAGAACCTGCCCAGGGATATAGGGGGACCATTCGGCATCTGGAGGAGCTGTGGTCCTCAGGGTTCTGGGCACCCTGTGAGAGATGGGTATGGGCAGAGACAACAATAAGGGCCACCATAGGCAGCAGTGTGATCTGAGACAGGATCTTGAAGGACAGGAAGTGCAGGGGAGCCCCTGAGGAGCTGGGTTTGGTCCAAGTGGCTCAACCGCAGGAAGCTAGTTAAGGCTATTACATCTGGCTCAACCAGCCCAGAGAGTACTCCTACATTCCAACACTTCTACATTCCTCCACCTCAAGTTTCTCATCCACAGAACCTGCCCAGGGAAGTAGAGGGGCCTCTTGGTCCCTGGAGGATTTAACAGCCTTGTGTGTCTGGTGTCCCCTCAAGAGATGGGTCTGGGCAGAGAAATCAGCCAAGGCCACCACAGGTGGCGGGGTGATCTGAGTCAGGGTCTTTGTGGGCAAGAGGGGTACAGTATCCCATGAGGAGCCTGTTCTTGAATCCAGGTGGCTCTGCCATAGAAGGTTATTTAGGGCCATGAGCTCTGGCTCAATGAGCTGGGAGAGCACTCCTACATAATCTGCCTAGGGAAGTAGTGGGCCCATTCGGCCCGTGGTCCTTGAATTTCTGGGGTCCCAGAGAGATGGGTCTGGGCATAGAGAACAGTAAGGGCCTCCATAGGTGGCGGGGTGATCCGAGGCAGGGTCTGGGCAGCAGGTAGTACATGGGAGCCCCTGAGGAGTTGGGTCTTAGCTCCAAGTGGCTCAACCGCAGGAGGCTAGTGAGGGCCATGAGCTTTGGCTCAATGAGCCAGGAGAACACTCCTACCCTTCTACAGTCCTTCACTCCTACACATTTCTTATCCATAAAACCTGCCCAGGGGTGTAGGGGGCCCATTTGTCCCATGTAGGAGGTATGGTCCTTGGGTGTTGGGCGTCCCTGTGCAAGATGGGTCCCAGCAGAGACACCATTCACAAACACCTCTGGTGGTGGTGTGATCTGAGGCAGAGTCTCAATTGGCAGGAGGGAGCCCCTGACAATTGGGGTCTTGGCTCCAAATGGCCCCACCACAGGAGGCTAGTGAGGGCCATGAGCTCTGATTCAATGATCCAGGAGCATACTCCTACACTAGTCCATGTTTCTTTCCCACAGAAACTGCCCCTTGAAATATGGGGCCCATTAGGCCCCTGGAGGAGCTATGCTGCTTGGGTTTCCAGGCTCCCCATGATATGTGGGTCTGGGCAGAGACAACAGTAAGGGCTGTCACAGGTGATCCAAGGCAAGGTCTTGCCGGAAGGAACAGGGTCTATGCCTTGTTCCCCTGAGGAGCTAGGTAATGGCTCCAAGTGACTTAACTGCAGGAGGCTAGTGAGGGCCATTAATTCCACCTCAGTGAGCCAGGAGATCAAACCTACACTTTTACACTCCTACGCTCCTTTACGTTTATTATTCACAGAACCTGAATATGGAAGTAAGGGGCCCATTCCGCACCTGATGGTGCTATGTGCTATGTGCTTGGGTCGCCAGTGTTCCCGCAAGAGATAAGTCTGGGTATAGGCAACAGTTAGGGCCACCACAGGCGGTGGTGTGATCCAAGGCAGGTTCTGGGCATCAGAAGGGGAACGGGGACACCTGAGGAGCTGGATCTTGGCTCCAAAATGTCTCAGTCACAGGAGCCAAGTGAGGGCCATGAGTTCAGTCTCAGTGAGCCAGGAGAGCACTCCTACCCTCCTACACTTCTCCACTATTACACTCATACACTCGTACACTCCTCCACTGCTACAAGTTTCTTTTCCGCAGCACCTGCCCAGGTAAGTAAGGTGCCCACTCGGCATCTGGGGGAGCTCTGGTCCTAAGGTTCCCGGGGTTCTGGTGAGGGATGATTCAAGGCAGGGTCTTGGCAGCAGGAGGGGCAGGAGCCCCCGAGGAGCTGTGTCTTGGCTCCAAGTAGCCCAACCGTAGGAGCCTTGCCTTATATTGCCTCGTCTCACCTCGCCTTGCCTTACACAAGGCAAGGCCACAAGTCCCAAAATTCCTAGAAAAAAGAAACACAGACAATAGTTGGCCAAAAGATATTTGAGGGATGAGCCAATCCAATATAGAACACTATGGGAAGATACTTTTTTAAGTTTTCCTGCACTGTCTTAGGAGTGTTTTGTTAACATTTATGAAGAGAATAGAAAATGGGCCTTGGAGTCATGCCAACATCCATTCCCATGGCATATTGGCCACTCAGGAAATATTGGCCAACTTATTTTTTTTTTTAAGTTTGGTGTTCACAGATATAAAATAAGGATAAAAAGGTTTCCATCACAGAACTGTTCTGAGTTTTAAAAGAGATAGCAGAAACAAAGCAAGCTGTAGAACCTCTGTTGTTTAAATGTTCCTTTTTTGTTCAGAATTTTAAATCTAGGAGGTCTGAGAGATTTTGAAAAAGGGATTGACAGGGCCTGATTTTATGCTGTGAAATTTCCTTCAGGCTGTCTGGATAATATAGGGGACAGGGTGTAATAGCCTGCAGAGTAGCCCAGTCCCATAAATTTTAATTCCTTACGTTTATTATTCACAGAACCTGAATATGGAAGTAAGGGGCCCATTCCGCACCTGATGGTGCTATGTGCTATGTGCTTGGGTCGCCAGTGTTCCCGCAAGAGATAAGTCTGGGTATAGGCAACAGTTAGGGCCACCACAGGCGGTGGTGTGATCCAAGGCAGGTTCTGGGCATCAGAAGGGGAACGGGGACACCTGAGGAGCTGGATCTTGGCTCCAAAATGTCTCAGTCACAGGAGCCAAGTGAGGGCCATGAGTTCAGTCTCAGTGAGCCAGGAGAGCACTCCTACCCTCCTACACTTCTCCACTATTACACTCATACACTCGTACACTCCTCCACTGCTACAAGTTTCTTTTCCGCAGCACCTGCCCAGGTAAGTAAGGTGCCCACTCGGCATCTGGGGGAGCTCTGGTCCTAAGGTTCCCGGGGTTCTGGTGAGGGATGATTCAAGGCAGGGTCTTGGCAGCAGGAGGGGCACGGGAGCCCCCGAGGAGCTGTGTCTTGGCTCCAAGTAGCCCAACCGTAGGAGCCTTGCCTTATATTGCCTCGTCTCACCTCGCCTTGCCTTACACAAGGCAAGGCCACAAGTCCCAAAATTCCTAGAAAAAAGAAACACAGACAATAGTTGGCCAAAAGATATTTGAGGGATGAGCCAATCCAATATAGAACACTATGGGAAGATACTTTTTTAAGTTTTCCTGCACTGTCTTAGGAGTGTTTTGTTAACATTTATGAAGAGAATAGAAAATGGGCCTTGGAGTCATGCCAACATCCATTCCCATGGCATATTGGCCACTCAGGAAATATTGGCCAACTTATTTTTTTTTTTAAGTTTGGTGTTCACAGATATAAAATAAGGATAAAAAGGTTTCCATCACAGAACTGTTCTGAGTTTTAAAAGAGATAGCAGAAACAAAGCAAGCTGTAGAACCTCTGTTGTTTAAATGTTCCTTTTTTGTTCAGAATTTTAAATCTAGGAGGTCTGAGAGATTTTGAAAAAGGGATTGACAGGGCCTGATTTTATGCTGTGAAATTTCCTTCAGGCTGTCTGGATAATATAGGACAAGGGAGGAAGCAGGGAGACCTGTAATAGCCTGCAGAGTAGCCCAGTCCCATAAATTTTAATTCCCTTTGTCTTCACTGAATGAGACTACAGCAAAAACAATCAGTGGATTTCTCACATTGTGTTCCTCTAGGGTACCATCTGCCAGACTAGGGTTCCCTGTTGCTTCTCCATAAACAAAGTTCCACACCTATGGGTACCTTATGTTTGACAAAGGAGATGAAACTATAAAATGGGACAAAGACAGCCTCTTCAACAAATGGTGCTGGGAAAATTGGACAGCTACAGGCAAAAAAATGAAGCTGGAATACTCCCTGACTCCATACACAAAGATCAACTCAAAACAGATTAAAGACCTAGATATAAGACCAGAAACCATCAAACTCGTAGAGGAGAATACAGGCAAAACCCTCAAGGATATAAATCAAAGCAAGATCTTCTCTGACCCACCTATTAGAATAGCGGAATTAAAAACAAAAACGAACATGTGGGAACTAATGACACTTCAAAGCTTTTGTACAGCAGAAGAAACTACAAAAAAGCTGAACAGACAACCTATAGAATGGGAGAAAATCATAGCAAATGAAACAACAGACAAAGAATTCATCTCAAAAATCTACAAGCACCTCAGACAACTCAGCCCCGGAAAAATGAACAACCCAATCAAAAAATGGGAAAGGGAACTAAACAGACACTTCTTCAAAGAGGACATACAGGTGGCCAAAAGCACATGAAACGATGCTCAACCTCACTTATTATTAGAGAAATGCAAACGAAACGAAAATGAGATATCACCTCACACCCGTAAGAATGGCCATCATCCACAAATCGACAGAAAATAAATGCTGGAGAGGGGACGGAGAAAAGGCAACCCTTTTGCATTGCTGGTGGGAATGTCAATTGATACAGCCACTACGGAAGTCAGTATGGAGAGTCTTTAAAAACTAAAATAGAAGCACCATACGACCCAGCAATCCCACTCTTAGGCTTATGCCCAGATGAAATCAAAACTGAAAGAAGAATGTAAAAGGTTTCCATAGAACTGTCTGAGTTTAAGTCAGAAACTAAGCAAGCTGTAGAACCTCTGTTGTTTAAATGTTCCTTTTTTGTTCAGAATTTTAAATCTAGGAGGTCTGAGAGATTTTGAAAAAGGGATTGACAGGGCCTGATTTTATGCTGTGAAATTTCCTTCAGGCTGTCTGGATAATATAGGACAAGGGAGGAAGCAGGGAGACCTGTAATAGCCTGCAGAGTAGCCCAGTCCCATAAATTTTAATTCCCTTTGTCTTCACTGAATGAGACTACAGCAAAAACAATCAGTGGATTTCTCACATTGTGTTCCTCTAGGGTACCATCTGCCAGACTAGGGTTCCCTGTTGCTTCTCCATAAACAAAGTTCCACACCTATGGGTACCTTATGTTTGACAAAGGAGATGAAACTATAAAATGGGACAAAGACAGCCTCTTCAACAAATGGTGCTGGGAAAATTGGACAGCTACAGGCAAAAAAATGAAGCTGGAATACTCCCTGACTCCATACACAAAGATCAACTCAAAACAGATTAAAGACCTAGATATAAGACCAGAAACCATCAAACTCGTAGAGGAGAATACAGGCAAAACCCTCAAGGATATAAATCAAAGCAAGATCTTCTCTGACCCACCTATTAGAATAGCGGAATTAAAAACAAAAACGAACATGTGGGAACTAATGACACTTCAAAGCTTTTGTACAGCAGAAGAAACTACAAAAAAGCTGAACAGACAACCTATAGAATGGGAGAAAATCATAGCAAATGAAACAACAGACAAAGAATTCATCTCAAAAATCTACAAGCACCTCAGACAACTCAGCCCCGGAAAAATGAACAACCCAATCAAAAAATGGGAAAGGGAACTAAACAGACACTTCTTCAAAGAGGACATACAGGTGGCCAAAAGCACATGAAACGATGCTCAACCTCACTTATTATTAGAGAAATGCAAACGAAAACGACAATGAGATATCACCTCACACCCGTAAGAATGGCCATCATCCACAAATCGACAGAAAATAAATGCTGGAGAGGGGACGGAGAAAAGGCAACCCTTTTGCATTGCTGGTGGGAATGTCAATTGATACAGCCACTACGGAAGTCAGTATGGAGAGTCTTTAAAAAACTAAAAATAGAAGCACCATACGACCCAGCAATCCCACTCTTAGGCTTATGCCCAGATGAAATCAAAACTGAAAGAAGCACGTGTACCCCGATGATGGTTGCAGCTCTCTACAGAATAGCTAGAACATGGAAGCAATCGTCCATACACATAAAGAAGCTCTGGTACACATATACAATGGAATACTTCACAGCTCTAAAAAGAAATGCAGAAGAATCAGTCCTAATGAGGTGGCTCGATCTAGAACCTACCATAAAAAGTGAAGTCAGTCAAAAAGAGAAAGCCAAGTACAGTATGCTAACACATATATATGGAATCTAGTAAAAGGGTAATGATAACACACGCAGCGAACCCATGGAAAAACACAGAGAACAGACACACGGACATTGTGGGGAATGAACAGTGCGTGGGAGGTGTAAAGGAAGTAGCACGAAAACCTGTACTATCACATGGGAAAAAAATATCTATTGTCATTGTGCTATGGGAAAAGGGATCCTGCAGGGGTGCTGTGTGATGGTCTGGAGGGGTGGGATGGGGGGGACATACGTATGAGTAATCTGGGAACATACATATCTGTAAACAACAAAACTCTGTAAAAGTAAAAAGTAAAAGAAAAATTACAAAAAAAAAAAAAAAACCACTAAAACTAAAAATAGAAGCACCATTCGACCCAGCAATCCCACTCTTAGACTTATACCCAGATGAAATCAAAACTGAAAGAGGTACCTGTACCTGAGTGTTCATTGCTGCTCTCTATACAATAGCTAGAACATGGAAGCAACCTAGATGTCCATCAATGAATGAATGGATAAAGAAACTCTGGTACATATATACAATGGGGTACTTCTCAGCTGTAAAAAGAAATGCAGAAGAATCAGTCCTAATGAGGTGGCTGGATCTAGAATCTATCATAAAAAGTGAAATAAGTCAAAAAGAGAAAGATAAGTACAGTATACTAACACACATACATGGAATTTAGTAAGATGGTAATGATAATACACACAGTGAAGCGATGGAAAAACAGACATGGAGAACATATGGACATTGTGGCGAATGAACAGTGGGTGAAAGGCTTAGAGGGAGTAACATCGAAACTTATACCATCATATGTGACAAAGATAGCTATTGTCATTGTGCTGTGGGAATAGGGGATTCTGCAGGGTTGCTGTGACATGGTCTGGAGGGTTGGAGTTGGGGGAACTGGGAGGTGACCAGGGGTATACATATGACCAATCTGTGATTATACATACCTGTAAACAACAAAACTCTGTAAAAATAAAAAGTAAAATTTAAAAAAATAGTGTAGTGTATAGGCTCCTCACACCAATTGTGCATTCATTGATTTATTTATTCTTAATTTCTTTACTTACTTTTAGAAATCGTTTATTTGACTCTGAAATCTCAGAGTCTCTTTTCCGGTGGCTATTTGTGCACTTGTCTGTTTATTTTCATTTGACAAGGACATACAGTGCATGCCAGAAGTTTCCTCCTGTTGACTGACAACTCTTTAGGAACGTAGGACTGCAGTAGATGTTTTGGGATGTAGAATACAGGAGTCTTGTGCACTGGGCTAGTGTGAGGAAAGGTGGGTTCTATACCACTTTAATTGGAGGATCCCTACTGAGAGCTATGAGGCAAAGTGCAGGTTAGGACTGTCAGGACGTTGGGTAGAGTAGTGGTTAGGGAGCCTAGAGTCATGGATTTGATTCTTGGTTAGGGCAGTGGGGAGAAGCCTAGGGTTCATTTATTGATTTATTTCATTTCGGAAACTGTTTGTTGGACTCTGAAATCTCAGAGTCTCTCATCGGGTTGTCATTCTTGACTGGTGCGTGTATGTCCATTTGGCATGGGCAGGAAAGCCATACCATAAGCTTCTTCCTGTTGAGTGACTTCTCTCTGGGGATGATCCTACAAAGTCCAGGCCTGTGGCTATGATAATGGGGATTAAGTGGATTCTGTGGACGAAGTGGGTTTCACTATTATGTGGCTATGACTTGGGTGTATCCATTACAGAAGCAACATGATTGCATTTCTCCAGACCATCCAGTTTTTCCAAGCTCCTCACAGTGTTCATTTCTTTAATTATTTAATTTTCAAAATCTTTTTCTTTTCTTTTCTTTTGACTATACAATCTGAATCTGTTTTTGGGTTGTCATTTTTTGACTCATCTATGTCTGCTCATTGGCCATGCAGATACAGTGCAAACCATAAGCTTCCTACTGTTGAAAGCCTTCTGCCTGCATGTCGGTATGACTTCTGTTCACAGGGCCTTATACTGTCAATAGAGGAGACCCAGGGTACTCAGGACTCATGACAGAAGGGATGAGTCACTGCTGTAAGAGGTGAGATGCTAGGCACTCTAGAGCCTGGGTATAGGATCCTAATAAGAGGAGATGAGTTAGGCTCCCAAGTAACCTCTAGGACTCCTATCCTCCTAGATTTCCTACCTTCACCTGCCTCTGCTATCTTCTCCTAGGATTTCCCCACACCCAATGGCATCTCGTTTTTGCTGAGGTCAGAGTGGAGATGTAAGTAAAGATGGGAAAGACAGGATAGATAGAAGAGTTATTAGACTTAAAGATGTGTGTTAAGGGAGGGAAAGTGCACAGAGTGCTGGGAAGCAGAGGTGCAGTACCACTGTTTTGAATTTCATGTGGAGGAGTCCTGAGCACTGGGCCAGAGTCAAGAAGGGAAGGCTCTATACCTCTTTAAAGAAGGAAGCCTTCTGAGAGCTAAGAGGGAAGAAGAAGGCAATGGCTGTCAGAGAGTAAGATTGAATAGTGGTTAAGGAGTCTAGGCTCCTTAAGATTGTATAGTGGTTAAGGAGTCTAGGCCCCAAGAGTCTAGGCTCACAGGTTCAATTCAGGCAGGCAGGTGGGCAGGTATATAGGAAGGCACAGCAAGAGTAGGAGATTAGGAGAGGAGTAGGAGATGAGTAGGAAGGGAGTAGGAGAGGAGTAGGGGAGGAATACAAGAGGAGTAGGAGAGGGCTCCTGGCTCCTGGCCCTCATTGGCCTCTTGTGGTTGAGCAACTAGGCGCTATGACCCAGGTTCTCAGGGGCTCCTGTGCTCCTTCTAGCAACCAAAACCATGCCTCAGATCACTCCGCCACCTGTGTTGCCTTACTGTTGTCTCTTCCCAGATGCATCTCTTGCAGGGACTCCCAAAACCCAAGTACTATAGCTCTTCCAGAGGCCAAATTGGCCCCCTACATTCCTGGGCAGGGTCTGTGAATAATAAACGTGTGGGAGCGTAGGAACGTGCTCCTGGCACTTGTAGGCCAAGAACCAGCTCCTCCAGGGCTCCTGTGCCCCTCCTGGCCTCCCAGACCCTACCTCGGATCACCCTGCTGCATGTGTTGGCCCTGGCTCTTGTCTTTGCTCAGATTCATCTCTCATGAAGACCCTGGCGACCAAGGAGCATAGTTCCTCCTGGGGCCAAATGGGCCCCCTTCTTCCCTGGGCAGGTTCTGTGGATTTGAAATGTGTAAGAGTTTAGGAGCATCCTCCTGGCTCATTGAGCCATAGCTCGTGGCCCTCACTAGCCTCCTGTTGTTGAGCCACTTGGAGCCAAGACCCAGCTCCTCAAGGGCTCCCATGCCCTTCCTGGATGCCCAGACCTTGCCTCAGATCACCCCACTGCCTGTGGTGGTCATTGCTGATTCCTTTGTCCGGACCCATCTCTCGCGGAACCCCGGACACCCAAGGTCCATAGCTCCTCCATTGCCCAAATGAGCCCCCTACCTCCCAGGCCAGGTTCTGTTGTTAAGAAACGTGTAGGAGTATAGGAGTTTAGGCTCCTCACACTAATTATTCATTCATTGATTTATTTATTCATTGGTTTCTTTACTTAGTTTTGGAAATCATTTATTTGACTCTGAAATCTCAGCATCAGGCTATTATGTGCTATGACTGGGGTGTCTCCTTACAGATTCAGCATGGTGTGTTTCTCATATGGACCACCCAGTTTTTCCAGGCTCGTCACGGTTTTTATTTCTTTAATTATTTAACATTCGAAATTATTTTTTTTCTTTTTTCTTTTTTGTATAAAATGTCAGTCTGTTTTTGGGTTGTCATTTATTGATTTGTCTATGTATGTTCATTGGGCATGGTGTAGAATAGCGGTCTTTAGTCATAGGTATGGAATACTATGTCATCTATCAACACTTAAAAAGCTCTTTCATCAGGGCATATTTATGCATGAATACATGCAGTGTGTAGTATATGTAAGTTTATGACTGCTTAGATACCACAGAGAAAGATGCTTTGTGAGCACCTGTGTAGCGTCTCCATGGACGAAGCAGTTTTAACCCTCTGTGAAAGATAGGTGGTTCCTCTCTCAAACATACCATGGTAAGCATCTGATGCTTTTGTCTTCATAACAGCGAAAATAACACAGCATCAAATTCAATTCTTTGAATGAGATTGCTTCCTTCTCCTGATCGAGATGTCTCTGCAGAGTGTTTTTTGCTATCAATTTAAAAGTACCTGAGGTATGCTTTACCATGATTTCATTCCCCTTCAAAATTTTCAGTATTTCCTAGGTAAGCTTTGCTAATAGTACACACTCTATGCAGAACAGCTTTTAGCGACCTCAGCACAGGGCTGATACTGAGAATGGTATATTTCTTTGCGGGGAGCTGTCCTGTTTCAAGGGGTTTCCCTTTAAGGAAACATAGCCCTGGGAGCTGCCCTGGCAACAGGAGCTGATAACAGCATAGCTCTCTGTCCCACCATCCCACATATTGTGGAGACATAGCCAAAATATCGTAAAGAGCACCTGTGTTCCCAGGCTCTGTAACCTTGGGCAAAGCATAATAATGTAACCTTGGGCAAAGCATGTAACCTTGGACAAAACATAGTAACAGAATGCGCATCCTGGGAAATGTATTATCTTATGAAGCTTTTACTATATATTCCTTGCTTGAAAGAATAAAATTTGTCAGTGGCTAACAGAGTGTTCTGTTGTGTTGCTGGCTCTCTCGACCCCATCTTTTCTATAATCTTTCTTTCTTAGCCATGACTCTCTCCCTCTCTGGACCTGTTCGATTGTCGGCTGGACCGACATTTCTTGGGATATGTTTTGTAATTTCTGCTTAGGAGCTGGTTTGGAAAGAATTCTGTGCTGTGTGTTTCTTCATCCAATCCAGTGGTTACTTTGAACCTAGGAATCACAGTACGTAAAAACCATCAATCTGTGTGGAATCCCCTGGCAGGAATAAGGGAGTGTGTTTCTAGGAACACAAGAAGGCCTCCTCCCAAGCCTGGTGTTGAAAGATGGTCATGTTCATGACAGATATAGTTTTACCATGTAAGCCTTTAGGAGTTTCCAGGATACTGCTGTGGATAGCCCAATCCTTTCTCATGGCGAAGTTTCCTCCTCAGGAACAGATGGTGAACTTCTGTATCACAGGCAGAATTGCCACCCACTGATTTCTTGAGGATAATTAGCACTTAACATGCTGAAGAAAGTAGTTGTCTTTGCTGGAATGAAGTCCATGTGATTAATATTTTGGTGGGATGTAGTGGCTCTAGGTGTGGATAAGAGGGTTATGTGTCAACACTTTGAGAACTCTATCATCAGGATTACTTAGGCAAGAATGCATGCAGTGTCTAGTATACGGAACTTTACCACTGCTCAGATACCACAGAGAAAGATGCTTTGTGAGCACCTATGTAGTGTCTCTATGGATGATGCAACTCCTGCATGGCAGACAGAGTCTCCACCTGAAGAGCGATAGATGGAGCATAATTAGCAATTAATTGGGTGAGGAAGGTAGATGTGCTTGCTGGAATTATGTCAGTATCCTAAACATTTGGGTGGGATATATTCTCTTTGACTCTAGGTAAGGAATACTGGGGCTTCTATCAACATTCATAAAACTCTTTCCTCAGACGTATTTATAGATGAACGCATGCAGTGTGTCCTAGGTAGAACTCTTCCAGTGCTCTGAGTTGCCAGAAAAAGACCCTTTTGGGAGGCCCTATGTACCGTGTCAATGGAAAAAGAAGTTTTAAGGTCCTGTGAATAATAGGTTGTTCTAATCTCAAAACTACCATGGTAAACCTCTGATGCTTTTCTCTTCGTAACAGCAACAACACCACTGCCTGTCATTCAGTTCTTTGAGTGAAAGAGGCTCTTGCTTCTCCTGGCTAGAAAATCATTGCCAGGGTTCTTTCTTGGGAAAAGGGCCTATGTACCGTGTTTAATGGAAAAGAAGTTAACTCCCCCCATCTTTTCTATAATCTTTCTTTCTTAGCCATGACTCTCTCCCTCTCTGGACCTGTTCGATTGTCGGCTGGACCGACATTTCTTGGGATATGTTTTGTAATTTCTGCTTAGGAGCTGGTTTGGAAAGAATTCTGTGCTGTGTGTTTCTTCATCCAATCCAGTGGTTACTTTGAACCTAGGAATCACAGTACGTAAAAACCATCAATCTGTGTGGAATCCCCTGGCAGGAATAAGGGAGTGTGTTTCTAGGAACACAAGAAGGCCTCCTCCCAAGCCTGGTGTTGAAAGATGGTCATGTTCATGACAGATATAGTTTTACCATGTAAGCCTTTAGGAGTTTCCAGGATACTGCTGTGGATAGCCCAATCCTTTCTCATGGCGAAGTTTCCTCCTCAGGAACAGATGGTGAACTTCTGTATCACAGGCAGAATTGCCACCCACTGATTTCTTGAGGATAATTAGCACTTAACATGCTGAAGAAAGTAGTTGTCTTTGCTGGAATGAAGTCCATGTGATTAATATTTTGGTGGGATGTAGTGGCTCTAGGTGTGGATAAGAGGGTTATGTGTCAACACTTTGAGAACTCTATCATCAGGATTACTTAGGCAAGAATGCATGCAGTGTCTAGTATACGGAACTTTACCACTGCTCAGATACCACAGAGAAAGATGCTTTGTGAGCACCTATGTAGTGTCTCTATGGATGATGCAACTCCTGCATGGCAGACAGAGTCTCCACCTGAAGAGCGATAGATGGAGCATAATTAGCAATTAATTGGGTGAGGAAGGTAGATGTGCTTGCTGGAATTATGTCAGTATCCTAAACATTTGGGTGGGATATATTCTCTTTGACTCTAGGTAAGGAATACTGGGGCTTCTATCAACATTCATAAAACTCTTTCCTCAGACGTATTTATAGATGAACGCATGCAGTGTGTCCTAGGTAGAACTCTTCCAGTGCTCTGAGTTGCCAGAAAAAGACCCTTTTGGGAGGCCCTATGTACCGTGTCAATGGAAAAAGAAGTTTTAAGGTCCTGTGAATAATAGGTTGTTCTAATCTCAAAACTACCATGGTAAACCTCTGATGCTTTTCTCTTCGTAACAGCAACAACACCACTGCCTGTCATTCAGTTCTTTGAGTGAAAGAGGCTCTTGCTTCTCCTGGCTAGAAAATCATTGCCAGGGTTCTTTCTTGATATCAAGCTAACAGAACCCAAGGTACATTTGCTCATGATATCTATGCACATCAAGAGCCTCAGTGATTTTCAGGTGAGCATTGCCCCCGGTACACACTCTAGGCACAGCTTCTTTTGGAAACTGCAACACAGGGCCAACACCAAGACTGGTATGTTTCCTTGGGGACCTCTCTAAGTTTCCACCTAGGATCTAGATTGCAAAGAACTCTGTACTGTGTGCTTAGTCCTCCAGTCCAGTGATTAATTTCACCCACGGTTCACAGCTCCAAAGAATCGTCAGTCAATATGGAATCCCCAGGCAGGAATAAGGGAGAGTGTTTCCAGGCCAAAAAGAAGGACTCTTCCCAAGCCTGCTGTTGAAAGATGGTCGTGTTCATGACAGGCATATTTGTACCATCTAAGTCTTCAGGGGATTCCAGGATACTGCTGTGAATAGCCCAGTCCTTTCTCCTGAAGAAGTTCCCTCCTCAGGAGCCAACAGGGAACTCCTGCATTGCAGGCAGAATTGCCACCTGCTGAGTTCTTGGGAATAATTAGCACTCAGCGGGCTGAAGAAAGTAGTTGTCTTTGCTGGAATTAAGTCAATATGATTAACATTTGGGTGGAACGTGGTCGTTTTGGCTCTAGGTGTGGAATACAGGGTCATCTATTAATACTTAAAGAACTCTCCCATCAAGCCACATTATGCATGAATGCATACAGTGTGTACTATGTGGAACTTTACCACTGCTCAGATACCACAGAGAAAGATGCTTTGTGAGCACCTGTGTAGCGTCTCCATGGACAAAGTAGTTTTAACCTCCTGTGAAATATAGGTAGTTCCTATCTCAAGCCTACCATGGTAAACCTCTGATACTTTTCACTTCATACCAGCAAAAACAGCACAGTCTGTCATTCAGTTCTTTGAATGAAAATACTGCTTGCTTCTCCTGGCTGAGAAGTCATTCATGAGATATAAATCTCACAGTATGGAAGGTATACTTGACCATGATTTCAATTTGTATCAAAAGTTTCAGTATTTCCTAGGTGAGCTTTGCTCCTGATACACACGTGAGGCAGAACTGCTTTTGGAAACCTGAACACAGGGCTGATACCAGCAATGGTATATTTCTTGGGGGATGTTTGTTATTTACTGCATAGGAGCCAGACTGGAAAGAATTCTGTATTGTGTGTTTCGTCATCCAGTCTGATGATTAATTAGAACCCATTAGTCACAGTACCTAAGGACCGTCGGTCTTTGTGGAATCCCCTGGCAGGAATTAGGGAATGTTTTTCCAGGCCAGAAGCAGACCTTTTCCCAAGCCTGATGTTGAAAGATGGCCATATTCATGACAGGCATATTCATATCATCTAAGTCTTCAGGGGCTTCCAGGAAACTGCAGTGGATAGTCCTGTTCTTTCCCGTGGTGAACATCCCTACTCTGGATCTAACTGGGAACTCCTGTATGGCAGGCAGAATCCCCACGCCTTGAGATTTGGAGGATAACATTAATGGGCTGAAGAAATAGTTGCCTTTTCTGGATTTAAGTTAATATCATTAACATTTGGGGTGCAAGCAGTCTCTTTGGCTCTAGGTATGGAATACAAGGTCATCTATCAACACTCAAGTATCTCTTTCCTCAGACATATTCATGTATGAATGCGAGCAGTGTGTCCTAGGTGGAACTTTTAAAGTGCTTGGATTTGGCAGAAAAAGATGCTTTGAGAGGTACTATGTACTATCTCAATGGATGAAGCAGTTTGAAAGTCCTGTAAAAGATTGGTGGTTCCCATCTCAAACCTACCATGATGAACTTCTGATGCTTTTTGCTTCTTAACAGCAGCAACAACATTGTCTCTCATTCGTTTCTTTGAATGAAAGAGACTGCTTTCTTCTCCTTGCTGGGAAGTCATTCCCCAGAATTCTTTTGTGATATGAAGCTAATAGTACCTCAAGTATATTTGCCTATGATATCTATCCACACCAATATTTCAGTGCTTCCTAGGTGAGCTTTGCTTCTGGTACACACTCAAGGGAGAGCTGCTTTTGGGAACCATCTCATAGGCCTGATACGTAGAGTGGTATGTTTCCTTTGTGGATGATTCTATGTTGCTACATCACTCCTAGCTTGGAAAGAACTCTGTGCTCTGTTTCGTCCTCCAATCCTCTAGCTTCATTCAAACCATTGGTCATAGCACACAGAATCATCAATCTGTGTGGAAACTCCAGGTAGGAATAACTGAGTGTGTTGCCAGGCCTACATGAAGGCATCTTCCCAAAATTGGGATGCACCCTTGTTATGCTCGTAACAGGCATATTCTTACCATCTAAGCTTTCAGGGTCTTCTATGAAAACTGGCATGGATAGCCCTATCCTTTCTCCTGATGAACTTCCCATCTCAGGAACCAACCAGGGACTCTGCACAGCTGGCAGAATCTCCACCCACAGAATCATGGAGGATAATTAACACTTAACGAGCTGAAGAAATAGTTGCCTTTTCTGGATTTAAGTTAATATCATTAACATTTGGGGTGCAAGCAGTCTCTTTGGCTCTAGGTATGGAATACAAGGTCATCTATCAACACTCAAGTATCTCTTTCCTCAGACATATTCATGTATGAATGCGAGCAGTGTGTCCTAGGTGGAACTTTTAAAGTGCTTGGATTTGGCAGAAAAAGATGCTTTGAGAGGTACTATGTACTATCTCAATGGATGAAGCAGTTTGAAAGTCCTGTAAAAGATTGGTGGTTCCCATCTCAAACCTACCATGATGAACTTCTGATGCTTTTGCTTCTTAACAGCAGCAACAAGATTGTCTCTCATTCGTTTCTTTGAATGAAAGAGACTGCTTTCTTCTCCTTGCTGGGAAGTCATTCCCCAGAATTCTTTTGTGATATGAAGCTAATAGTACCTCAAGTATATTTGCCTATGATATCTATCCACACCAATATTTCAGTGCTTCCTAGGTGAGCTTTGCTTCTGGTACACACTCAAGGGAGAGCTGCTTTTGGGAACCATCTCATAGGCCTGATACGTAGAGTGGTATGTTTCCTTTGTGGATGATTCTATGTTGCTACATCACTCCTAGCTTGGAAAGAACTCTGTGCTCTGTTTCGTCCTCCAATCCTCTAGCTTCATTCAAACCATTGGTCATAGCACACAGAATCATCAATCTGTGTGGAAACTCCAGGTAGGAATAACTGAGTGTGTTGCCAGGCCTACATGAAGGCATCTTCCCAAAATTGGGATGCACCCTTGTTATGCTCGTAACAGGCATATTCTTACCATCTAAGCTTTCAGGGTCTTCTATGAAAACTGGCATGGATAGCCCTATCCTTTCTCCTGATGAACTTCCCATCTCAGGAACCAACCAGGGACTCTGCACAGCTGGCAGAATCTCCACCCACAGAATCATGGAGGATAATTAACACTTAACGAGCTGAAGAAGTCATTATCATTCACTCCTGGGTGGGATGTAGTCTCTTGGACTCAATGGAGGTAATACCGGGGCATCTATCAACACTCAAAGAACTCTTTCCTCAGACATATTTAATTACAGGTGTAGTGTGTCCAAAGTGGGACTTTTCCAATGATCAGATATGACAGAGAAAGATGCTTTTCAGAGCCCCAATACTGTGTCAATGGAACAGCAGTATTAAGCCCATATGAAAGATAGGTCATTTCTATCTCATACCTGCCATGGAAAATCCTGTGATACTTTTCATGACAGCAACAAGCTGCTCGCCCTTTCAGTTTTCTGACTGAAACAGGCTGCTTGCTTCTTGCTTAAAAGTCTTTAAAGAGTAAAGTTTGGCAAAATCAGGCTAACAGGAGCTCTGAAACCCTTGCCAATGACATCTATCCACATCAAACATTTTAGTATTCCCTAGGTGAGCATTGCAACTATTATACACCCTAGGGAGAGCAGCTTTGGGATCCGGCATATAGGGCTACTAGGCAGAGAGGTATGTTTCTTTTGTGAGGGGATAATTTGCTGCCTTAGACCTGCTTTGGAAAGAACTCTGTGCAGTGTGTTTAGTTCTCCAATCCTGTCACTATTTTCAACCCCATTGGCGACATCTCCCAAGGCCCCTCTATTTGTAGGATACTCCATGGAGGAATAACGGAGTTGACAAGCCCCTGCACCTTCCCAGACCAGGGGTTGAACCATTGTTTCGCTCATTACAGTTGGATTCTGTACCATCTGAGCCACCTGGGACGTCCAGGAAAACTGATGTGGATAGCCCTACCCTTTCTCCTGTCAAACCTCTCTAATTGAACTGGATTCTCCTGCATGGAAAAAAGAACTATACCCACTGAGCTACTTAGAATGATTAATACTTAACGAACTGAAGACTATAGTTGGGTTTGCTGAAATTAAGTCATTATCATTTACACCTGGGTGGAATGTAGTCTCTTTGGCTCAAGGTAGGAAGTATCAGGGTATCTATGAACACTCGAACTCTTTCCTCAGACATATTTACTCATGAATGGGTGCAGTGAATCCTAGGTGGGACTTTTCCAGTGCTCAGATATGGTGGAAAGGTGCTTTGGGAGCCCCTAAGTAGTGTCTCAATTGTTGGAAGCAGTTTTAACCCCCTGAAAAGATAGGTCGTTCTTACCTCAAACCTGCCTTGGTAAATCCTCCAATACTTTCCTTTTCATAACAACAATGCTGCTCACCAATTCAGTTTTCTGAATGAATCAAATTGCTTGCTTCTCCTTGCTGTATGTCATGCCACAGTAGTTTGGTGAAATCAGGTTAATAACAGCTATGGAATCCTCACCCGTGATATCTATCCACATCAAAGCTGTCAGTGTTTCCTGGGTGAGCTTTGCAAGTGAGACACACTCTAGGGAGAGGTGTTTTCGGGAACCAGCACATGGAGGTGGTAGCCAGAGTGGTGTGTTCCTTTTGTGAATGGTTCACAGTGGCTTCCTCAGAAAAAACTCTGTACTGTGTGTTAGTCCTCCAGTGCTGTCACTCTTTTCAACCCCATTGGCGACATCTCCCAAGGCCCCTCTATTTGTAGGATACTCCATGGAGGAATAACGGAGTTGACAAGCCCCTGCACCTTCCCAGACCAGGGGTTGAACCATTGTTTCGCTCATTACAGTTGGATTCTGTACCATCTGAGCCACCTGGGACGTCCAGGAAAACTGATGTGGATAGCCCTACCCTTTCTCCTGTCAAACCTCTCTAATTGAACTGGATTCTCCTGCATGGAAAAAAGAACTATACCCACTGAGCTACTTAGAATGATTAATACTTAACGAACTGAAGACTATAGTTGGGTTTGCTGAAATTAAGTCATTATCATTTACACCTGGGTGGAATGTAGTCTCTTTGGCTCAAGGTAGGAAGTATCAGGGTATCTATGAACACTCGAACTCTTTCCTCAGACATATTTACTCATGAATGGGTGCAGTGAATCCTAGGTGGGACTTTTCCAGTGCTCAGATATGGTGGAAAGGTGCTTTGGGAGCCCCTAAGTAGTGTCTCAATTGTTGGAAGCAGTTTTAACCCCCTGAAAAGATAGGTCGTTCTTACCTCAAACCTGCCTTGGTAAATCCTCCAATACTTTCCTTTTCATAACAACAATGCTGCTCACCAATTCAGTTTTCTGAATGAATCAAATTGCTTGCTTCTCCTTGCTGTATGTCATGCCACAGTAGTTTGGTGAAATCAGGTTAATAACAGCTATGGAATCCTCACCCGTGATATCTATCCACATCAAAGCTGTCAGTGTTTCCTGGGTGAGCTTTGCAAGTGAGACACACTCTAGGGAGAGGTGTTTTCGGGAACCAGCACATGGAGGTGGTAGCCAGAGTGGTGTGTTCCTTTTGTGAATGGTTCACAGTGGCTTCCTCAGAAAAAACTCTGTACTGTGTGTTAGTCCTCCAGTGCTGTCACTCTTTTCAACCCCATGGGTCACAGCTCTCAAGGCTCCTCTATCTGTATGGATACTCCAGGCAGGAATACTGGAGTGGAAAATCAAATTGAACTCTCCCGCATTTCAGGGCCATGCTTCACCACTTAATCCCCCAGTGAAGCCCAAGAATACTGGACTAGATAGCTAAATCCTTTCTCCTGAGAGACTTGCTCACTCGGGAGTCGAGCCGGAGTCTACCTGCATGCCAGGCAGAATCTATACCAGCTGAGCTATGGAGGATTTCTAGCACTTCATGAGGTTAGAAAAGTTGTTGTGTTTTCTGGAACTGAGAATTTACTATCTACACCTGAGGTGGAGATAATCCCTTTGGCTCAATCTAGGGAGTACAGATCCAGCTGTAAACACTCAAAGAACACTTTCCTCAGACCTCTTTATGTAAAAAATTTGCAGTGAGTCCTAGGTGGGTGTTCTAAACTGCTCATAAATGGGAAGGAACGCTGCTTTGGGGAGCCCTAAAGTACTGGCTGAATGGGCAAACCCGTATAACCCGCTGTGCAAGATGGGTCGTCTTTTTCTCAAGTCAGCTGTGGAAAATGCACTGACTCTCTTCTCTTCATGAAAGCAACATCTTTGCTCAGCAACTGAGCTTTTCTTAATTCCACGGGCCTAACAATGACCCTGTGAAAGGTCGTTCCTATCTCAAACCAGGCAGGGAAAACCCTCTGAGTCTTTTCTCCTCATGACAGCCACAGTCTTGATCACCTATTTAGCTTTCTGAATGAAACAGGCTGCTTGTTTCTCCTTCCTGGAATGTCATTCCACAAACAGTTCATCCAAATCAGGCTATCAGCAGCTATGGCTATCAACACTCTGGGAAACCTAGCCCTTGATATCCTCATCAATACTTGCAGTGTTTCCTACATTGGTCTTCCCAACTGCCCAAGCTGTAGGGAGAGCTGCTCTTGGGTACCTGTGTATGCACGGCTGAAAAACAAAGATGGATGATCCTTTTGTGAATGGTTCTTGTTTCTGCCTCAGACCTGCCATGGAAAGAACTCTGTGCTGCCTGTTTCATCTTTCATTCTTAATGCACTTTTTCTGATCCCATGGACTACAGATCATCAGGCCATTCTGTCCATGGAGATCCTCCAGGCAATGATTTGTCAGGAGTACAAATACAGGAGTGATTTGTCAGGACCGCCTCCAAAAATTTTCCGAGTACAGGAAAGAAACCCAAGTCTCTCACATTGTGGAGCCCTGCTTCATGGCCTGAGTCTCCAGTAAAGCCCAAGAATACTGGAGCAGATAGCCAAATCCTTCTTTGGAACATCCTGACTCAGGAATTGAGCTGAGGTCTACCAGCATTGCAGGTGAAATCTCACCAGGTGAGCGATGGAGGATCACTAGCATGTCATCAGCTCAACAAGGTAGTTGTGTTTTCTCCAATTAAGAAACTATCATTCATACCTAAGTGGGATGTATTCATTTTGCCTCAATTTAGTGAACACGGGGACAGCTGTCAACACTCAAAGAGCACTTTCCTCAGATTTCTTAACTGATAAAAGTATGCAGTGAATTCTAAGTGGAAATTTTACACTTCTCTGCCATGCTAGGGAAAGCTGCTTCGGGAAGCCCGAGTGTAGTGGATGAATTGTCAAAGCAGTATTGTCTCTTCGGAAAAGGTAGGTCATTCCTGTCTCAAACCAGCTATGGAAAATCCTCTGCTACTTTTCTCTTCATGACAGCAAGAGCTCTTTGCTCACTGCATGAGTTTTCTGAATGAAACAGACTGCATGCTTCTCCTTTTGGAAAGTGATTCCACAGTACAGTTTGGCTAAATCAGGCTAACAGCAACTATGCTATGTCGACAACACTCCGGGAAACCTCTGCACCTGATATGGACTCTTATCAAGTTTTAACTGTTGGCTAGATGGGTCTTTCTAACTACTCAAGCTGTAGGGAGAGCTGCTCTTGGGTACCTGTGTATGCACGGCTGAAAAACAAAGATGGATGATCCTTTTGTGAATGGTTCTTGTTTCTGCCTCAGACCTGCCATGGAAAGAACTCTGTGCTGCCTGTTTCATCTTTCATTCTTAATGCACTTTTTCTGATCCCATGGACTACAGATCATCAGGCCATTCTGTCCATGGAGATCCTCCAGGCAATGATTTGTCAGGAGTACAAATACAGGAGTGATTTGTCAGGACCGCCTCCAAAAATTTTCCGAGTACAGGAAAGAAACCCAAGTCTCTCACATTGTGGAGCCCTGCTTCATGGCCTGAGTCTCCAGTAAAGCCCAAGAATACTGGAGCAGATAGCCAAATCCTTCTTTGGAACATCCTGACTCAGGAATTGAGCTGAGGTCTACCAGCATTGCAGGTGAAATCTCACCAGGTGAGCGATGGAGGATCACTAGCATGTCATCAGCTCAACAAGGTAGTTGTGTTTTCTCCAATTAAGAAACTATCATTCATACCTAAGTGGGATGTATTCATTTTGCCTCAATTTAGTGAACACGGGGACAGCTGTCAACACTCAAAGAGCACTTTCCTCAGATTTCTTAACTGATAAAAGTATGCAGTGAATTCTAAGTGGAAATTTTACACTTCTCTGCCATGCTAGGGAAAGCTGCTTCGGGAAGCCCGAGTGTAGTGGATGAATTGTCAAAGCAGTATTGTCTCTTCGGAAAAGGTAGGTCATTCCTGTCTCAAACCAGCTATGGAAAATCCTCTGCTACTTTTCTCTTCATGACAGCAAGAGCTCTTTGCTCACTGCATGAGTTTTCTGAATGAAACAGACTGCATGCTTCTCCTTTTGGAAAGTGATTCCACAGTACAGTTTGGCTAAATCAGGCTAACAGCAACTATGCTATGTCGACAACACTCCGGGAAACCTCTGCACCTGATATGGACTCTTATCAAGTTTTAACTGTTGGCTAGATGGGTCTTTCTAACTACTCATAACTGTATGGAGGGCTGTTTTGGAAACCTGCACATGCTGGTGTGATGGCCAAAGCAGTTAGTCCTCTTTGGGAATGGTTCCCAGTTACTGCCACAAACCTGCCTTGACAAGAACCATATGCTGTCTGTTTAGTCCTTCATTGATGTCCGACTCTTTTTGATGCCATGGACTGTAGCTTGCCAGGCTCCCCTCTCTGTAAGGATTCTCCAGACAAGAAGACTGGAGTGGTTTACCAGGTCTTCTTCAAGGTATTTTCCCAAATCAGGGATGGAAATCTGGTCTTCTGCATGACAGGTGGATTCTTTACTGTATCAGCCACACGGGAAGTCCAACGATACTGCAGTGGTTATCCCCATCCTTCTCCTTGGGGACATCCTGAGTCATGAATCAAGCCCAGGTGTGCAGGGTAGGCAGCCTCTCTACCATCTGAGCTATGAAACATCACTAGCACTTCATGAGCTCAACAAGGTAGTTGTGTTCCTGCAATTAAGAATCTTTCATCTGGGGCTTCCCTGGTTGTCCAGTGGGTAAGGACACTGCCTTGCAGTGCAAGGGGCACCTGTTCAATCCCTGGCCTGGGAAGATCCCACGTGCTGCGGAGTGGCTGGACTGATGTGTCCAGTTACCAAGCCAGAACTCTGGAATGCATGTGCCCAGAGCCAGTGCTCTGCATCGAGAGAGGCCACTGTGATGGGAGGCCCACGCAGGCCAAAGAACAAAGATGGATGAAAATGGATAAATGAAAGACCAACAGAAGTGGCCCACCTGCACCTCCCCACCCAAAGAATCTATCATCCACACCTGGGTGGGATGTATTCACTTTGACTCAATATAACTATCATAGACACAGCTGTCAACACTCAAGAGACCTCTATCCTCAGATCTCCTTACTCATAAAAGGGTACAGTGTGCTCTAGGTTGGAATTTTACACTTTTGGGAACCCCAGTTTACTGGTTCAATAGAAACATTTGATTGAATGGCATCACCAATTCCACAAACATGAACTTGGGCAAACTCCAGGAGATGGTGAGGGACAGGGCGGCCTGGTGTGCTGTGTCCATGAGGACACAGAGTTGAACACAACTTGGTGATTGAACAACAGGAATAAAATCTATAAATAACAGAAACATATGGAGGCTAAACAACATGCTTTTGAGTAACTGACAGATCACAGAAGAAATTACAAAGGAAACCAAGATATGCCTAGAAAGAAATGACAATGAAGATAAGACAACCCAAAACCAATGTGATGCAGTAAAAGCACTTCTCTTAGGGAAGTTCATAGCAATACAAGCCTACTTCAGGAAACAAGAGAGACATCAAATGAACAACCTAACTTTACATCTAAAGCAACTAGAAAAAGAGGATCCAAAAAAAAAAAAAAAGCCCCAAAGTTAGTAGATGGAAAAAAAATCATAAAGATCAGAGTAGAAATGAATGAATAAAGAAATGAAATAGACTATAGCAAAGATCTGTAAAAATAAAAACTGGTTCTTTGAGAATGAAAAAATGACAATCCATTAGCAAGATTCATCAAGGGAGAAAGGCAAAAGGCTCAAATCAATAACACTAGAAATGTAAAGGGAGAAGTTACAACAGACAGCACAGAATACCAAAGAAGAGACAACTTTTGTGTTCCGGCAATTAAGAATCTTTCATCTGGGGCTTCCCTGGTTGTCCAGTGGGTAAGGACACTGCCTTGCAGTGCAAGGGGCACCTGTTCAATCCCTGGCCTGGGAAGATCCCACGTGCTGCGGAGTGGCTGGACTGATGTGTCCAGTTACCAAGCCAGAACTCTGGAATGCATGTGCCCAGAGCCAGTGCTCTGCATCGAGAGAGGCCACTGTGATGGGAGGCCCACGCAGGCCAAAGAACAAAGATGGATGAAAATGGATAAATGAAAGACCAACAGAAGTGGCCCACCTGCACCTCCCCACCCAAAGAATCTATCATCCACACCTGGGTGGGATGTATTCACTTTGACTCAATATAACTATCATAGACACAGCTGTCAACACTCAAGAGACCTCTATCCTCAGATCTCCTTACTCATAAAAGGGTACAGTGTGCTCTAGGTTGGAATTTTACACTTTTGGGAACCCCAGTTTACTGGTTCAATAGAAACATTTGATTGAATGGCATCACCAATTCCACAAACATGAACTTGGGCAAACTCCAGGAGATGGTGAGGGACAGGGCGGCCTGGTGTGCTGTGTCCATGAGGACACAGAGTTGAACACAACTTGGTGATTGAACAACAGGAATAAAATCTATAAATAACAGAAACATATGGAGGCTAAACAACATGCTTTTGAGTAACTGACAGATCACAGAAGAAATTACAAAGGAAACCAAGATATGCCTAGAAAGAAATGACAATGAAGATAAGACAACCCAAAACCAATGTGATGCAGTAAAAGCACTTCTCTTAGGGAAGTTCATAGCAATACAAGCCTACTTCAGGAAACAAGAGAGACATCAAATGAACAACCTAACTTTACATCTAAAGCAACTAGAAAAAGAGGATCCAAAAAAAAAAAAAAAGCCCCAAAGTTAGTAGATGGAAAAAAAATCATAAAGATCAGAGTAGAAATGAATGAATAAAGAAATGAAATAGACTATAGCAAAGATCTGTAAAAATAAAAACTGGTTCTTTGAGAATGAAAAAATGACAATCCATTAGCAAGATTCATCAAGGGAGAAAGGCAAAAGGCTCAAATCAATAACACTAGAAATGTAAAGGGAGAAGTTACAACAGACAGCACAGAATACCAAAGAAGAGACAACTAGGAGCAACTATATGTCAATAAAATAAACAATTTGGAAGAAATAGACAAGTTCTTAGAGAAGTACAACCTTTCAAAACTGAACTAGGGAAAATAGAAAATATGAACAGACCAAAAACAAGCATGGAAATCCAAATGTAATAACATAGATCAATGGGACAAAACAGAAAGCTTGGAGAGAAATCCAAACACCTATGGACATCTTATTTTTGACAAAGGAGGAAAGAGATATATGGCAAAAAGACAGTCTCTTCAACAAGCCGTGCTGGGAAAATTAGTTGATTATGTGTACAAGAATGGAATTAGAACAGTTCCTAACACTATACAGAAAAATAAACTCAATTAAACTTTACATAATGAAGGAAACCATGAGCAAGATGAAAAGACAGCCCTCAGAATGGAAGAAAATAATGGCAAATGAAACAACTGACAAAAAAATTAATCTCCAAAATATACAAGCAGCTCATGCAGTTCAATGTTAGAAGAAAAAGAAAAAAGAGGGCAGAAGACCTAAACAGACATTTCTCCAAGAAAGATACACACATGGCTATTAAACACATGAAAAGATGTTCGACAGTGCTCATTATTAGAGAAATGCAAATCAAAACCAAAACCATTGTGTGTATATAGGCCATTTTCTTATTCATTTTTGTGTGCATGCATACTTAGGCAGCAGCAGTGTCTTTGCTATAGGAATTGGTCTGGCAGAGATGGCATGGGCACCCTTGTCTTTGAAAATGTTTTTCGCTGACTGTCCTAAGGCACTCTAGGTTTTGTTTTTCAAAGATCCTCTATATTGTTCCTTCTAATGCATGAAACAAAGGATATATTTAGCAATCTCATGCAAATTGCTTTCTTGACGGGTTAGGGTTAGAGTTTTGCTTACATTAAGAGTTAGATTACTGTTTGCATTAGAGTTAGGCTAACAGTAAAGGGTTATGTTAAGGCTAGCTTTAGGGTAGGGTCAGGGTACTGGTGGGTTGAGTAATGGTTGGGTCAGGTAAGAGATTTATGGTTAGGATTATATTTATGGCAAGAGTTGGGTTATGTTTAGGCTTCTGGTTAGGTTTAGGGTGAGAGTTTTATGTTTAGGGTTATGGTTAGCTTTAGCGGTTTTGGGTAGGGTTAGGTTTATGTTTATAGTAGGCTAGGGATTAGGGTTAGAGTTAGAATAAGGGTTCTGTTAGGTTTAGTGTTGTGGTTATGATTAGTGTAAATCGACATGTTTGTGTTTTCACTTAGTGTTAGGGTTGAGGTAAGGTTTGGGTTATGGTTAGAGTTTTGTCAAGTTTAGAATTCGGGCTAAGTCAACATTAAGTGTTAGGTTAGATTTGGGCTTAGGCTTAGGGTTAGAGTTATGGGTTACTTTTAGAGTTAGGGTTAGCATTAGGGTAAGACTTATTGGATTGCAGTTATGGTTAGAGTTAAGTTTATGTTTGACTCATGATTAGGAATAGGGTTACAGTTAGTGTTAGGGTAAATGTTGGGTTAGGTCTTTTGTTAGTGTTTGAGCGAGAGTAGAGGTATTAATTTAGAGTGGGGCTGACCTTTGGGTTGTGTGGTTTAGGGGCAGGATAAGGTTTACTGTAAAATTTGGTTTACTGCAGAGATAGGTTTAGGATTAGGATTATGGTAAGAAGTGGGCTAGGTGTTAGGGTTAGAATAAGTTTTCCTCTAGAGTTAGGTTAAGTTCTGGGTTACAACAGGGTTTAGAGTAAAGTGATATATTTAGGAAGAGTGTTAGCCAAAGTTTTAGGTTAGTTTTAGAGTTGAGGCGGGGTTAGGGTTAGAGTTGGGAGAGGATTAAGGTTTGGTTTTTAGTAAGTATTATGTTAGATTTAGGTATAGGCTTGAAGTTTATATAAAAGGATATAATTATAGTTGGTATTAACTTTTAAATTAGGGTTAGCATTGGGGTAAGGTTAAGGGCTCAGGTTGGATCTGCATTGGGGTTAGGGTTAGGGTTAGGGTTAGGGTAAGAGTTTGGTTAGGTTTATGGTTAAGATTAGTAAAAATGAAGGGCTGTTGTTAGCTTTGGGGTTAAGGTAAGGATTAATTTTGAGTTAGGGTTACAGTTAAGCTTCAGGTTTGCTCAGGGTTGTGGTTAGGATTAGGAATAGGCTTAAGGATAGTTTTACCACAGGAATTGGTTTAGCTTTAGAGTTGGAGTTGGACTACATGTGATGGAAAAACAGAAGGATGGTGTTGACTTTAGGGTTTGAGTTAAGTTTGAAAAGGAGCTAGTGTTCAGGTTAGGGTTGGACCAGGGTCAGGTTAGGATTAGGACTAGCTTTGCTGTAAGAAATGGGTTCAGTTTAGGGTTAGGATTGAATTTAGTATAAAAGGTGTGCAAAGGGCGGGTTTAGGCTTTAGAGTTCACTTCAGGTTAGGATAGTGTTTGTGTTTGGTTGAGGTTTGTGTGCGGTTAGGGCTGGGGCTAGGGTGAGGGCTAGGGTTAGAGTCAGTTTTACCAAAAAAGATAGGGTCTGTTTCACTTTGGGATTGAGTTGAGAGTCAAGGGAAATGAAGAGGGATACTGTTAGCTTTATGATTCAAGTTAAATTAGGATAGAAAGAAGGTTTCGTTATGTTAAGGGCTATATTTGGACAGGACTCTGGTTAGGACTAGGATTATCTTTAGCCTAAGCCTTTGGGGAGCTTTCAGGTTATTACTGAGTTTAGAGTAAAGGGAAATGTTGAAGGCCGGTGTTTGGTTTAAGGTAGTCATTCACTTGGGATAGGGTTAGTTTTACAGTGAGGTTTGGGCTGGTGTTATGGCTTTGTTTAGGTGTAGAGCTAGGATTAGGCCTAGATTTAGTGTAAGATTGGGGTTTACTGTTCCAGTTGAGTTTAGACTCATGGGAAATGCGGAGGGCTGGTGTTTCCTTTAGGGTTCAGTTTTAGTTGAGATAAGTGGAGGGTTCAGGTGAGTTTTGGGCTAGTGGTAGGGCAAGGTGTAGGGTTAGTTCTACCGTAAGGTTGGGGGTTGATTAAAGTTTAGAGTTGAGTTTTGGCTAAAGGGAAATGCATAGGGCTTATGGTAGCTTAGGGTTTGCAAAAGTTTGGATAGGTTGAGGTTACCAGTGAAGTTCAGGCTAGGGCAGCACTAGTGCTAGTGCTAGAGTTAGCTTTATTATTATAGTTGAGTCGGTATAACCTGAGAGGTGAGTTTAATGTAAAGGGAAATGTGGTGGGCTTGCATAAGCACTCAAGTTCTCAATAAGTTTGGATACGATGAGGGATCAGGTGAGATTTGGCCATAGCTGGGTTTTCGACATTTATTCAGACATTTGGAGACTGAGCTTTTTACTGACAGTCTCACTCTATATTATCTCCATCATCCTCTGGGGATTCCTTTAATTCCATATCCTTTCCCTTGTCCCTCATTTTCCCTTAGTACACAAGTACTGCTCTCTAAGCATGGGTCATTGCAGGGCATTAATATATCTATATCTACCTATGCATATAGATATCTACATCTATGTATCTCAATGTATATAGATATCTACATATCTATCTCAATGCATAAAGATATCTATATATCTATCTATGCAGATAGACATCTATATATCTATTTATCTATACACATCCTATCTAGATACCTATATCTCAACCTATGCATATATCTATGTGTTTACGTCTTCATATAGAGATATCTAGATATCTCTCTCTAGATATCTCTGTATCTCTCTCTATGCAGAGAGGTATGTAGACATTTGTTTCTTCATAGAGATATCCATGTAACTTTATCTATGTATTTCTATATTTCTATATATTAATGTGTATAGATATCTGTATATTGCTCTATGCACATAGCTGTTTATCTATCTCTTTGCATACATAGATCTATATATCTATGCATATAGACACCTACATCTCTATGTTTATCTATGTAAATAGCTAGCTATATATCTATCAAGTTAAATAGATATCTATATATTTATGTATCTCTTAGTATATAGGGATCTTGATGACTCTTCTTCTACACAGAGACATCTCTCTCTCTCTCTGCAGAGGGATACCTCAAGGACTCTTGGGTACATTTTACTCCAGACCTCCTTCTCCATTGTTGGTTCATCCGCCTGGATCCCTGGCATACTTGAGTGATGAGATTGGACTTCCCATTTTCCTTTAGATTTGCATTCCTCTAGCCATTAGGGATGCTGAACATCTGGTTTTGTTAGGCTGATTTGGGTTTGTTTTTCCTTGGTTTTGATCTTGTTTTAGAAGGGGTGATTGGACCATGATGCTTGCCCATGGGCATCCTGAAGGTCAGATGTGTTTGGAATGTCTTTCTCTGGTGCCTGCCCAAGGATATCTCCTAGGGCTTGCTGTCATGAAGAGAATCCCAAGCCTTGTGAACTGAGGTGCCTTGAGCACGGAGGCTCCAGTCGTAGTTTCAGACAATGTCCACAAGGGGCAGCACTTGTGACTGCACTATGGCCCAGGACCTCACTATAGACTTTTAGGAACTCCAAATGAGCAGATTGTAATCTTGCTATAACCCTCTGTGACCTCAATGCAAGCTATGACCTCACTGAAAACATACTAGGACATCACTATAGCCTACTCTGACCTATCTAGAACCTGATTGTGACTTTGGTATAGACTATGACCTCTGGATCCTACTTGGACCTCCCTCTCACCTGATTATGAACTCACTATATCCTAGTATGACCTCACTCTTACCTGATTATGAATTCAGTATAGACCAAGACCTCTCTGTAGCCTACTATCATCTCACTCTAACCAGATTATGACCTCACTGTAGCCTAGTATGACCTCACTGGAACCTGATTATGTCCTCAGTATAGATGGACTATGACCTCACTACAGCCAGACTATGGCATCACTATAGCGGGACTATGACTTCCCTATAACCTATAGACTCCCTTTGAATTTACGACAATGTGGCTATGATTTCACTCCAGAATGACTATTCCTGCCTCTCCCTATGCAGAGGGAAATCTCGCTGGCTCTCCCTCACATAGATACCTGTGTCTGTCTCTCCATGCAGAGGAATATTTCACATACGTAGAAATGTAGAAGTGTAGGAGTTTAGGAGTGTGCTCCTAGCTCAGTGGACCGAAGCTTATCAACCTCACTGGCGTCTTGCAGATGAGCCACATGTAGCCAAGAGCCAGCTTCTTAGGGGCTCCTATGCACTCTCCTTGCCACACAGACCTTCCCTTGGATTACCCAGCTGCCAGTGGTGGCCATGGCTGTTGTCTATGCCTGGATCCATCGTTCCCAGGGGCCCAGACACCAAAGGTCCCTAGCTGCTCCAGGAGCCAAATGGGCCCCCTATATCTCTGGGCAGGTTCTGTTGATAATCAATGTGTAGGAGTCTAGGCTCCTAACACTAATTATTCATTTCTTGATTTCTTCATTCATTGATTACTTCCTTTGGAAAATCATTTGTTTAACTCTGAAAGCTCTCTTTTTCAGTGACCCATTGTGGACTCATCTCTGTGTGTTCATTCGGAATGGATGTATGGTGAATCCCAGAAGCTTGCATCTGTTGGAGCAGACTCCAGTCGTAGGTTTCGGGGACAATGTCCACAAGGGGCAGCACTTGTGACTGCACTATGGCCCAGGACCTCACTATAGACTTTAGGAACTCCAAATGAGCAGATTGTAATCTTGCTATAACCCTCTGTGACCTCAATGCAAGCTATGACCTCACTGAAAACATACTAGGACATCACTATAGCCTACTCTGACCTATCTAGAACCTGATTGTGACTTTGGTATAGACTATGACCTCTGGATCCTACTTGGACCTCCCTCTCACCTGATTATGAACTCACTATATCCTAGTATGACCTCACTCTTACCTGATTATGAATTCAGTATAGACTATGACCTCTCTGTAGCCTACTATCATCTCACTCTAACCAGATTATGACCTCACTGTAGCCTAGTATGACCTCACTGGAACCTGATTATGTCCTCAGTATAGATGGACTATGACCTCACTACAGCCAGACTATGGCATCACTATAGCGGGACTATGACTTCCCTATAACCTATAGACTCCCTTTGAATTTACGACAATGTGGCTATGATTTCACTCCAGAATGACTATTCCTGCCTCTCCCTATGCAGAGGGAAATCTCGCTGGCTCTCCCTCACATAGATACCTGTGTCTGTCTCTCCATGCAGAGGAATATTTCACATACGTAGAAATGTAGAAGTGTAGGAGTTTAGGAGTGTGCTCCTAGCTCAGTGGACCGAAGCTTATCAACCTCACTGGCGTCTTGCAGATGAGCCACATGTAGCCAAGAGCCAGCTTCTTAGGGGCTCCTATGCACTCTCCTTGCCACACAGACCTTCCCTTGGATTACCCAGCTGCCAGTGGTGGCCATGGCTGTTGTCTATGCCTGGATCCATCGTTCCCAGGGGCCCAGACACCAAAGGTCCCTAGCTGCTCCAGGAGCCAAATGGGCCCCCTATATCTCTGGGCAGGTTCTGTTGATAATCAATGTGTAGGAGTCTAGGCTCCTAACACTAATTATTCATTTCTTGATTTCTTCATTCATTGATTACTTCCTTTGGAAAATCATTTGTTTAACTCTGAAAGCTCTCTTTTTCAGTGACCCATTGTGGACTCATCTCTGTGTGTTCATTCGGAATGGATGTATGGTGAATCCCAGAAGCTTGCATCTGTTGACTAACTAGTCTTTGTGGAGGCAGGAGTGCAGTACATGTTTTGTGGGACTAGGGTACAGGAGTCTTGAGCACAGAGTGAGCGTCAGAGAGGGTAGGATCTAGAGCTCTTTCAAAGGAGGATCCCTTCTGAGAGCTACAAGGGAAGGAGAAGGCAAGTGTTGTCAGGACGCTGGGTAGAGCAGTGGTTAGGGAGTAGCTTTGGAAAGCCTTGGGTCATGGCTTTCATTCTTGGTCAGGGCAGTAGGGAGACGTCTTGTATTATTTTATGGATTTATTTCTCTTTGGGAACCAT